>VWZV01003269.1:288444-319133 GCA_013397155.1 Irena cyanogastra
AAAAAAAAAAAAAGCTGCTGTGGTTTCATTGAGATTTAAGCATTAAGAGAATTCTTTATTTAACACTTTCCCTGCACACCACGGTGCATTTGGGAGAATGCTTCTCCTCCTCCTCAGAAGCTTCTCCTGCTGCACCACTTCTTCTCCTGCTCCAAAGCTTCTCCTCCTGCCCCAAAGCTTCTCCTCCTGTTCCAAAGCTTCTCCTCCTGTTCCAAAGCTTCTCCTCCTGCTCCAAAGCTTCTCCTCCTGCTCCAAAGCTTCTCCTCCTGCTCCAAAGCTTCTCTTGCCCCAAAGCTTCTCCTCCTGCCCCAAAGCTTCTCCTCCTGCTCCAAAGCTTCTCCTCCTGCTCCTGTTCCAAAGCTTCTCCTGCCCCAAAGCTTCTCCTCTTGTTCCAAAGCTTCTCCTCCTCCTCCTCCCGTCCCAAAGCTTCTCCTCCTGCTTCAAAGCCTCTCCTCCTGCTCCAAAGCTTCTCCTCCTGCTCCTGTTCCACAGCTTCTCCTGCCCCAAAGCTTCTCCTCTTGTTCCAAAGCTTCTCCTCCTCCTCCTCCCGTCCCAAAGCTTCTCCTCCTACTTCAAAGCCTCTCCTCCTGCTCCAAAGCTTCTCCTCCTGTTCCAAAGCTTCTCCTCCTGCCCCCAAGCTCCTCCTGTTCCAAAGCCTCTCCTGTTCCAAGAGGCGTTGCTGCAGCAGGAAAAGCAGATCTGGCTCAGCTCCCAGAGGATGCTCCCTGTCTCTCCGTGGCTTTCCCAGCAGGTCAGGGCTCCAGACCTGGGGGCTGAGGCAGTGCCTGGCTCTCCCAGCTTGGAGCAATCCCCAGCAGCTGCCAGTCAGGAGAGAAGACCTTTGGAAACAGTGAGCTGGCATTTTTTAAAGTAGTTTCTCTCTTTTAATGTAAGCCAGGGTGTGGAGCTCTGAAGTGCTCAAGGGTGTGTTTCAGCCTCGCTGCAAAAAAAAGAAGTCTGGGTAGGGAAAGGGAAGGGAGAGAGGGAGCAGGATGAAATCTCACTCACTGGAAGGGAAAGGACTTTGAAAAGAGTATTTTGGAAGAACTTCTAGGCATAAGAAACAGTGTCTTGGGCATCTGGGTGATGTTTTAAACACATGGTGATGTTTTAATGTTGTAATTAAGGTGTTTTTTTCTGACATGAAATGGAGAATTGTGATTTTTGTAGATGCCCTACTCTCAGCCCACCCCTCTGGGCCAGCCCAGCTCCTGCCCAGCTCTCCCTGGCTCTCATTAGAGGTTATTGAATTACACTGAGCTGAGCTGCAAAGGATGTGTTCCCATTTTCCTGTCCATCAGCCTGGAAGAGCTGGGGAGGGGAGGCCTGAGGAGGTTCGGGTCTGTCCTGGTGAGCATGGTTCAAGTTTTAATCAGTGTGGTATTTCCTCTTCCTGGGGCCACAGGAACACCTGTGTTTTTCTTTCAGTATTCCAAGGGACAGTTGATGGGTCCCATCCTGGTGAAGGGAATCTTGTTAAAGCCCATCTGCATCCACTGCCTTCAAAGGATGTGCACAGGGCTTGGCTGATACCTGAAAACAAAATCAGGGTGAGATCTCCTGATGGAGCTGGAGGGCTCCAGTTCAGCTGTTTTAACAGAGCATCCATGTGGAGAGGAGACCTCAGGGTTGATCTGAAAGCTTTGTGGGATGAAGTTCTAAAGCCACTTCAGGTCTACTTCCCTTGTTTTGAAGTTTTATTTTGTTTCAAAGGACAAACCATACTTAATTTCATTCTTTATTTCATACAAACCTGTGTTAGCTGTAAAATTACATCTGCTGTTTTCTCTCCTGGATCTTTTTCTGCTTCTGAGAGCTCCCGTGGGAATTGTTGCTCCCAGGGCAGCACAGCATTGCTTCCAAGGCCCCTTGGGCAGGGGTTCAGCAGGGAAGCAGCACAGGCAGTGCTGTATCCACATCCTGCTGATCCCTCAGGTTTTGGCTTTTCTATTTTCACATTCTGTGCTGCTTTAGTGTGTGAGTCTGGGCTTCATATCAGGGCATGGTGAGCTCTCTGCACAGAGCAGGGACACAAAACAATTCCTGCTCCAGCTGGGGACCAAGGACAAATGATCCAAATCTCAGCCCAAGAGCACAAACAACGTGGGCTGGAGAGAGAAAAACAAGCAGGATGGGAGTGCAGAAGCTAAAGCTGGAATTGGACAATGAACTCCAAGATGCAAATGGAGCAGAACTTATAAAAATGTGAGATCTCATGACTAAGCTCTTTTGCTTCCATCTTGGAGCCATCCTGGCAGAGCCATGACTGTGGCTCCAGGACTGCCAGGGTGTGGCCTTTGAAGGCACTTCAGTAAATATCCTCTTTATTACCCTGGACTCCATCTAGCCTCTGTTCCAGCTCCTAAAGGCATCACTGGGAGCAGCTCCATGGAATCTGCGGGGGCACCAATGCAAGCAGGGAATCTCTGTAATCCCCAAAACTGGGAATTGCTGCCTCCTGCTCTCCCCCGTGGATTAACTTGTGTTTTTAAAGGATTAAAAAGCGAGTTGTGTGGGGAAGGATGATTTCCACTGAGGGAGGGCTGGAGCCTTGGGAGCTGTGGGGTTGTTGGGGGCTGCAGGGGAAGCCAAACCTGTGGAATTCCCTGTAAAGGGAACGGGGCCCTCACTCGGGGCGTGTGGAGCTGGGGCTCCCTCTGACACTCACAGTCCTGGGAGCGAAGCTCCCGAGCTCTGGGCTGTCCTTTAATCTGCCAGGTGGGCTGAGGGGAAGCCAGGAAAGCAGGAATCTCAGGAGCCAGGGCTCCAAAGTGTCTGCCTGAGGCAGGGCTGCAGGCTCTGGCTGTGCAGCAGCTCCGGGTGGGGAGCCAGAGCCCTGCTCCCAACACCCTGCAACCAGCCCTGAAAACTCTCAGGAACAGAAGGGCCAAATCCCAGTTACCCCAAATCCCAGTTACCCCAAGTCCCAGTTACCCCAAACCCCAGTTACCTCAAATCCCAGTTACCCCACATCCCATTTACTACAAATCCCAGTTACCCCAAAGCCCTGTTACCCCAAATCCCAGTTGCCCCAAACCCCAGTTACCCCAAATCCCAGTTACCTCAAACCCCAGTTACCTCAAACTCCAGTTACCCCAAACCCCAGTTACCCCAAACCCCAGTTACCCCAAACCCCAGTTGCCCCAAACCCCAATTACCCTCACAAGCTCTTGTTGGGGATTGGAGTCAGGGAGGGTCTGCAGCAAATGTGTCAGTGCTGAACCCTCTCCAGGTAATGTTTGGATTGTGCAGCTTTGGCATTCTCCAGTGGAAACTCACTCTCTGAAAGAATTTCTGGTCAGCATTTCTAAAATCCAAGGGTTTTTTTCCTTTTCAAACAAATTAATTCTGTTGATTAAAGCCTTGCTTTGGTAGCAGTTCAATCACCTGGGGTTTTTTTTCTTCCTTTGTGCTGTTGTTGCTGTTTGTTTTTCAGGATTTCTGGTTAGTTTTCCATAGCAAATGTCCAGGAGGGTGTTAAATACATCTTTCCTACAACAGAGAATAAATTCAGTCACCTACAGCGTGGGGAAAACCTGCTTCCCACAACAGTCAGGACAAATTTCAGGGAAATTAACTTTACTGCAGCACACCAGGAATAGAAAATAGGCCCTAATCACATCATCAAATTCCATGTAATGGAATTTAGTCCTTTAGAATGTGATAGAGAAGATGCATCCTCATTGGAAGGTGTGTTGGCAGCACTGCTTGTCACCACCTGTCATTAGATCAAGAAATTGCACCCGAAGTGGGGAAAGCAAAACAAAACCAACCCCAAAACCAAAAAACCCCGAGGATCCAGGGCAAACCACTACCTTTGCAAACCTCTGTAAACTCATATTCCGAGACCTCCTGATTGTTTGCAGTTGTTGGATAAACACATTGCACAACAGCTGCACTGTTAGCAAACACACAGACACGTCCTTGCAGTGTTTTCTTGGAGCAGCTCGTAGCACAGGGATGCTCACGTCTTCCCAGGGGCTCTGCTGGCTCTTCAGCCAGGGCAGGGGTTGGGAACTCCTCCCATGGAATGTGTGTGCTCGTTTTTGGGATGGACAGACTTCCCAAGGCTGCAGTGTTCCTTTCCCAGTGCCAGCATTATCATCCTGGCCATTTTTCATCATGTGTGGCCCTTGTGTCCTGTCCAGCCCATCCCACACGTTCTCCTTTAGCAATGGGATTCCTCTCCTCCTTCCATGCTCTTCTAGTCCCCATCCTGATTTTTCTCTCCTCATAACCAAGCTCTTAATTCCCACTTGTGCCCACCATGGAAGTTGGTGGTTCTTGATGGAAATTATTGGTCCAGCCTCAGTTCTGGCCCTTTGAAAAAAGCTTTTTATTCCTCACAGTTCCTAAGAACCCTTTTCCTTTGCCTGCTTTGTGCCCTGGGTGGATAGGAATGTTTGCTGGATTTCTCTAAGGTAAGATTCTGTCCTCTCTGCTTTTTCATTTTGGCACTCATGGAGAACATGGAAAAAGGAAGGGAAATGGGAGTGTAACAACCAAGCAAGTGGGAATCATCGCTGTGGGCAGGCAGATGAGCAGGAAAATGATGTCCCGGGGTGTAGCAGGGAACTGATACGGAAACAGTGGAGCAAGGGAAGTAAAAGGTTCTGGAAAGACCTCTGGAATTCTCTGCACAGCTGTGGTTTGCGATTCTGGAGACCACCAGTGCTCTGGCCAGGCTCCTTGGTGAGGCTGCAGGTTGGACTTGTTCAGTCAAGCCAAGGGAATGTTCCTGCTGTGTGAGCACGGCGTTTATCCTCAGAACACCGCGGAGGCAGGGAGCGCAACCCAGGCACGCGGTAATGCTGATGCAAAGTTAAATCTGTCTAAACTGGCCATCAGTCGCTTTGAGTTGATGTTTTCCAAGTGGAAGAGCTGTGAGGCACTGGGATAGCTTTCCAGCAGGAGAAGTTTGGGCAAGAACCTTAATTAGCTCGACGATGGCACTCGTTCAGTTCCTCAGCAGTGCCTGCAATGAAGAAGGCTGTGCTGAGCCACCCGAAATCCTGCAGCCTCCCCTCCTCCACAGCTTCTCCTGGCACATTCCAGCCATCCACAGCATCCCTGCTGCCAGCAGCCCACCCATTCCCCGTGCTCCTCAGTGAAAGGACATGTTGTGGGCTGATTCACGGCCGTGTTTTCCCTCGTTGCTCCTTTGTGTAATCCCTGCTCATCCGAGCCAGCAGCTTCCCGTCAGAAGGTTTGCCAACAGCAATTGTGATCTTAATATTTCATGCCAGCTTCATCTCGCTGTCCTTGCAGGATAAATGAGGCTTATGTGCACTCCAGAGTGCAGCTTGCCTTTTGTGAGGCCACAGTTAATTGCAATTAAACAGTCAGCCTTTGTAAAATTAATATTATTGTTGCTCTGCCCTGCGTGTGCTGACACTTGGGGAATGGCTGACAAATGTCAGGCAAATGCAAGCGTGGCCCTTTGCTCACTGGGATTCCTAATGTATTTTAATCACCTGTTTGCCTTGGCAAAAAATGTGTATTTTACATATTCAAATCAGTGGGAAAATAAACTGGTAACTTTGTTTAAGGATAATCTGACATCTGTTCCTTTCTTCTGTTCTGTTCAGCTTCCTTCATTATGCTTTTGCAGAGCTCTCTTTGTTCTCAAATATGGTAATTCTTGGGTTCTTTATACCGTACACCTAAAATGTGGATGGTAAAGAGTGTTTGTAGAATTTAAAGTCACTCTTATTATTCCCAATCTCAGTTCTACCAGCACTTGTACAGGTACAGAATTTCTGGGCACATCTGATGTGACAGGGTGGCCATCTGAGGCCACTTGCAGCAGCAGCTGGTTCTCCCCAGGCACCTTTCCCAGCATCTGTTGTTGCTGCTGTGTGGAGCCAACTGATCCTGATATTGGGGTGAAATCACAGAATCCTGGAATGGTTTGGGTTGGAATGGACCTTAAAGCCCATCCAGGGACATCTTCCACTGTCCCAGGTTGCTCCAAGCCCCATCCAACCTGGCCTTGGACGCTTCCAAGGATGGAGGAATCCACAAGTCTTGATACCAAAATGGCTTTTATCTATCTGAATTCCCCTCATATCATTCCCAAAAGTGCCCCTGTTGGAAATCAGCATTCCTAAGGAAGAAAACCCCAGGAAAAACCCTAGGAAAGACCCTGGGAACCCCGTTCTGAGTGCAGCCTTCCCACCTGGGCCAGCCCCGCCGCCAGGCCGGGGGTCACGGATGCGATGCCAAAGGAGCAGAGAGGGCTCTTTGCCCAGGCTGGAGGTAGAAAGAGTTTCAGTTCCTAATGGTTCACAAGTCCACGTTTCTTTCAGAGTTTCAGAGAAGAAAAACTGTGTTTGGAGTAAGGAATGCAATTCCCTCTCCCCGCAAAGAGATATTTATTCAGCAGCTGGAGCGGGTCCAGTTCAAATGTTGAGCACTGAGCCAGCACAGAGCAGTCCAGCACATGTTCCTCACCCTGCAGGTGCAGGGGGAGAGTGACTTCAGGCCTGAGCCCTTGTGAAATATGACTTCTGCCTCCATGTTTGACATTTTCTTGCTCTTTTACAAGGAGTGATGGAAATGTGCATTTTCCCTTCTTCCACAACCCCAGCTCCTTGCTCGTTAAAGGCGCTGGACTGACGAGCGCAGAGACCGGAGTCCTGTGTTTACCTCGGGTTAAGGCTGGCCTGGGAAAGCTCCAGTGCAGCCTGGAAAAGCTTCCTTGGGGTTCTGCCTAAGCTCAGCCTTGCCCTGGGCAGGAATTCATCCATTCCACTCCAGTTTTTACACTCCGAGCTGGCCGGGAGGAGTCAGTCCTGGGGCCGCTGTTGCTCCTTTAAGAAATTTCTTGGATCTGAACAGACCACCCCAAAGCTGCCTCCGGAGCAGGAGGCACAGCAACCTCGTCATCTTCCCTCTCCCTTTGTACACACAAAACTGAGCACGGCTTTGATGGACCCCAGGTGAAAGTTCCGAGCTTGCCATGAAAAATAAGGAGCAGGAAAAGATGACTAAATGAGCACATCCAGGGAGAAAACCTCAAACTGACGCCTCGTTTTCCTCCTCTGCTCTTAATCACTGGTGGATTTGTCCTCCACAATTAGGGAATGTCTGAATTTTAGGGTAATAATAAATAGGGGCTTTGCATTAAGTGAGCTCTGGGCTACACATCCCAGTAAAAGTGAAGGGTTAAGTACAAAGATCTTTGCACTTCTCTCATTTCTCCAGCTAGGAAAAAAAAAAAATCAGACAATTTAACTTTGGAGAAATAGATGACATAAAACCTACTAGGTTGTCTCCAAATCCAGTTTGTAATGATTGTCCAGCTTCCAAGAGGAGAGGTAGACAAACACTCCAACCCAACAAATCACTGAAGGATATAAATTCATGTGTGACCTCAAAAATGGAACTTGTCAGCTAATCTCACTGCAGACAACATTTTCATTACTGCCCTATCCTATATCAGTTTTTTAAAAAAAATTACTATTTCTGTGGAGAAATAAACTTCAGTAAAGTCTCTTGTGATGAAACTGGCAGCAGTGAGATCATAGCATGATAAATAGCAGATTCCTTGAGCACAGATTTAGATAAAGTAATGCTAGAAATGATTAATTTTGGAGGTTCGGAATAAACAGTGGGATCGCTGAGTGCTTTTCTCACTGGAAAACACTTTTTTTTTTTGGGAACACACTCCCACCGTGCTATGGGTCTCTGGTTCCCTCAGTGAAGCACAGTCCTACAATCCTGCTGGGAAAGGGAGAACTGGGCTGGAAAAACAACTTTTTCCATCTTTATCTTGGGCTTTAAACGCTCTTGGGGAGAAGATTTGTGCCACTGGGATCCTGAAGGACAGGAGCCCATTTGAAGAGGAATCAAGGAGGATAAATTGCTTTTGAGAAAGGGTTAAAACATCAAAACTTCCTTCTTGAAGATGTAGAAAATGGTGAAATGTGGAGATGGTCTTCAGAATGTTTAGCTCAGGCTTTTAATGCTGGGGCAGGAATTCTCAGATAAAACTTCCAGACATGAGTTCTGCTTTAAGGCTTGGCCAGAACCAACATTAAACAACCTTAAGTACACATCTATTTTTTTTTTAATATCATCTTGATAGGTGGTGTTATTAATGCAGCTTTTAATTTCGTGTCAGAGCAGAGATAAAACCCTTTGGATAAGGATCACCGTGGAAGTGCTGAGCTGTGGATTTCAGCTGTGTCACACTGGGCAAGGGCAAAAGCAATCCAGTGGGAGAGGGCTGGAACACTTCAGGGCTCTTACAGGTCCCATCTGGTGAGAAATCACTTTTTGGGCAATCTTCAAGAGATTGTGCTCTGATTTCACTCCTGCACGTCTGTCACCACATCATCCAGTGTGGAGAGCAGCACGGAGGAATGTGAGATGTGAATTTAAGTGCTGAATTCAGCATGCTTGGATAAATTAGCTTTCATATACTTCCATTGAAATTTTTTTTTTTTTTTTAGTTTGAAGGTAAATATTACGCACTTCCAAGAGACCTTTTGGTGACTACATGGGAAAAATGTATTTCTTTGTGTGGTTTTTGTAAGTTTATCTTTCACTGCTGGTTCATTCCCGTCAGAGCTCCCATAGAATAATGACACAGGCGTTTCTTTTCTGTCACACCTGCTTGGTTTGGCTTTTTCTTCCACTTGGGTGCAGAGATCCACAAATCTCTGAAATCCACCACAACATTCAGCACAGAAACTGCTCATGCTCCTGCTTCTCAAGGAAGAAGGAGAGGTGTCCTTTGAATTGGAAGCCTTAATAATTTCTGCTCTAAAATGCCCATGTTTTGGTAGAGCTCTGGAAATCCTTTCCAGTGCCTGGGCTGGTGACCTCCAGCCTTGGAATTTTCCAGGGATATTATCCAGCAGTGTGGGGTTGGGATGGCAGCAGTGCTGCTTTCAGGCATTAATTAATCAGTGCATATGAGGTTTAATTCTGGAACAACTGTATCAGCACGATCACCAATTAAACCCCAATGGGGAGGAATTTTCAGTAATTCCCAGCAATGCCTGCTGGTAACTCTCTGTGTTTGTGTGGTGACACACAGAGGTGCAGCGCAGTCCCACTCAGGATGTTCACTCCAGGTACAAGCTGCATTCCCAGGGATGGAGCAATCCAGGGATTTTTCCATCAGGCTGCACTTCAGAGTGTTGCCAACCAACTTCCATTCAATCCCAGTGGTAAAATTCCTTTGTCTGTCTGTCTTTATCCACCTTATTTTACTATGTTAGAACATTTAGCTTTAATAATTTAGCTCAAGCTATAATATTAAAGGCAAAAAAAAAAGAGCAAGAATGTGAATTTGAAGTTACAAAAATGGGATTTTCCATTTCTCAGTCTGTAGGGAAGCAGAACATCTATAATCTCTGCTCCCACGTGCTTTGTTTTATATCACCCAAGGAGGAAAGTGCAACATCAGTGGTTCCTGTTCTGCCCCAGCTCTGTGGGTGCATTAATTCTGAATTTCTGGCCCCAGTTCCCCCAGTGGTGCTGGCTCCGTGCTGGATTTGTACAAACCCTTGGCTGCTCCTCGCTCTGGCCAAAGGAGTTTCCAGCCAAACCCGTGGCTTGTTCCCAGTGCAGCTCTCCCAGCTGCACCAGCTGGTGTCCTGCCTCTTCCTGGGGATCCTCAGGGGCAGACTTGGGGCAAAAATGTCCAGCAGAAAAAGGATAATTTCATTTATAAAGCACCCAGCACAAATCTCTGAAATTCATCACAACATTCAGCACAGAAACTGCTCATGTTCCTGCTTCTCAAGGAAGAAGGAAAAGTGTCCTTTTTATTCAAAGCCATAATAATTTCTGCTCTAAAATCCTCATATTTATAGATTATAAAATCCCCATATTTATGTATTATAAAATTCCCGTATTTATATATTATAAAATCCCCATATTTATAATATCCCAAATTTCTGATGTGAGGAAGGAGGGTGTTTAAACCTCCTCATACTTGTCTGGTAACTTCACCCAGATTCGTTTTCTGGAGATTTTTAACTCCACTTTTATGCTGTATCACTAAGAGCTTCTTTCTTGGTCCTTCCTATTCTCCCCAATACATTTTTGGAGAGAATTAATGGGAATTCTGCACTTGGAACGAGCTCACTTGGGAGGAAGGGAGAACTTTGGAGCATTGAACAGTCTGGCTCTTTGCATATTGATAATTCCAGCTCTGATTACACTTTTAGATACCCTTTCCTTCATTATTATTCAATGAAAAGATGTTGGAAACCAATGGTAAAATAGGAATATTTAGCTGATTTTTATCCTTGTACACGAGTTACTGCCCAGTCCTTTGCTGGTAGATGAATAATTTTTAATTTCTGGACCAGGCTGTGATTTTAGCAGGGAAATGGAGCTGGGAAATCTTTTCTCCCTGGAGCAGCAGGGTCTGCAGGCCATGTTTAGGTACATTCTGCCTTCCAGTGACCTTTGCAGGAATTCCCCACACGCTCTGGGCACTGGGCTCCTCTGCAGGGCTGCCCTGAAGTGCAAATCCATATGTTTGAGGTGAGGGAAAGCAATCAGCAGGTTGTACCCTTAACCCTTCAATCCCAAATCTGGGCCCAGACATTTTTATTGCATTGCTTCACTCTGTGTGTTCCTCTCCTACCAAGTGAGAATTTAAAAGCTTGATACAAATGCCTCTTGAATAAGGTATTTTTTTTTAAAGCTTGTTGATTGATATTTATTCCAGATGGAGGTTGGGCTTTATTTATTTATTTCATACCTTTCATAACTGAGAAGCAGGACCCAGTTGGGGAAGGTGGCTCTGCTGGGGGGCTCAAACACATTTCAGGCTGTAAATGACCACTGAAATGCCTGTGAGCTGGCATTTCATGGCACAGATCCTCTCCAGCTTTTATTTACCTAAATTGTCCTGCTGGTCACTTTCTATTCTGCCAGCTGCAGTGTTGTAGGAGCTATTCAGTGTCTAAAGAAAATAGAGAATTTTCTCCACCAGTGATTTCCCTGTCTCTGAGGGAGAAGTGCCCTCTCTGTCCCTACTCAGAGTATTAGATCTTACAACTGATGGAAAGCAGTGGCATAAGCTGATTAATGGCAGGGCTCACCAGAGCTGACATTTGGGGTTACATTTTTTGAAAGACACTTCTGAAATTGAGCCTCTAATGTTATTTTACAGCCCTTTTTTTATGCTTTGAAATTCCTCTAGCAATACAGAATGTTATTTTTCCTTTTTATCAAATTTTAAGGGTATTTCAGCAATTAAACTCGGTGTGCTTCAGCCAAAAAACATAAGTGCAGTCAGCTTCTTTGGCTTGTTGGATAACAATGCTTCCTGTGTTAGCAACAGAGGAAATATTGCTTTGTTTGGCACCTTGTGAAAAGAAAATTTCAGACCAAGATGGGAAAAATCTGCAAGATTGGGACAGCATTTGACATGGAAGAGGGTGGTGAACATAAATCGTTGTGGTGCTACTAAATTTAGCAGAGCAGTTGGTGAGGATCTGTCATGTGCTTCCAAATGCATCCTGGAAGAGAACTCCCACTGCTCCCACATTAATTGTTAACCCTGGACTTGCAGATTTGTTGTTTATGATCAGAAAAAAGGAAAGATGGGAATGGAAAATGCTGGCAGTGCTGGCCCCAGAACCAACCTGTGCATGGGGAGCACAAAAAATTGGGTTATTTTCAGGAAAGGTTTTCCAGGCAGGTACCTCACTGTGTGGAATTTTGGATAATTTGGACACGAGGCTGAGCTGCTGTCTTCTCCCTCGTGGAGCCACGTGGCATTCCTGCTTTTCAGCAGACATTTAATCAGGATTTGGGACTCCTGGGAGTCCCAACAGCCAGAGGGATGCTGCATTTAAGACTCTCAAAATACTCATCAGAGTGACACACTGCAACTAGTTGCCTTTAGAAAAATCCCTAAACCAGGCTGGCAGTTCAGAATTCTGGATCAGTTCAGAATTCTAGATCAGTTCAGAATTTTGGATCAGTTCAGAATTTTGGATCAGTTCAGGATTTTGGATCAGTTCAGAATTTTGGATCAGTTCAGGATTCTGGATCAGTTCAGCATTTTGGATCAGTTCAGAATTCTGGATCAGTTCAGGATTTTGGATCAGTTCAGGATTTTGGATCAGTTCAGAATTTTGGATGTCCTCTGGCTCAACAGAACCTGGGAGGAGATCCCTGCTCCTGCAGCTGGGCCAGGAGGGATTTTCCAGGTTGGGGCTGAGCTGTTCCTGCTGTCCCTGAGGAGCAGCCTTGAGAAGGAGCCACGGGTCACTGCCTGACCCTGTCTGTCTCATACTGAGAGGGAACAGCCCAGGGACAGGAATAATCTCTCTCTGGAGAGCCAGCTCACCCTTTTTTTCCTTATCACAATTTTTCCATGCAGAAGATGCAGCAAAACTTCTTTGAAGCCCAGCTGAGCTCAGCAGCTTTTTGCCTGGATCTAAATAATCCAAGGGCACAGCTGATCCATGTCCAAGAGGGCAGAAACAGCAGAAACACTTCTCTACCTGTTTCTTTTCCAGCATTCTTCCCCAGGAGCAGGTTTGGAATCACATCCACTTCACCATGCTTTCAAATGGAAAGCTGTAAGAAAGGTTGAGCTTGTTGGAGCTCAACAAAACCACTGCAGGCTGGAAAACGGACCTGAATTTTTTCTCAGCTTGTTCACGGGGCTGCCAAATCAATTCCAGCTGCAGCACCACCTCTGCAATTCCGTGGTTTTCAGGTGATGCCCTGTGTTGCATCCTCAGGGGCAGGGAGAGCTTTGCTGTCCCAGGGATGGAGCAAGGGCAGTGCTGGGTGACAGCAGCAAAGGTAAAGCTCATTACTGGGGAATTCATGGCACAGTTTTAGCTCTGGAATTCTCTGGCTGCTGCAGTTCCTTGGGGTCCTGCAGCAGTGCTCTAACTCTGTATTTAATGTGGATTCAGGGCAGAATTTCCACATCTTGGCGTGTGCTTGTTATCATGGTGCTTAGCTATAAATTCTGATCTCATTTCAAAGGCTCCATTTCATGTGGAGTTCTTAAAAAGCCCCTAAATTGTCTTTAAAAAGCTGGCTTTTACTTATTATTTTTAATAATCATGCTTCCATGCTATGCTCTGTAGGAATTATTGAGGAATTCCAGCAAGGTGAGGATTTCCCTCTGTGTTTACACCTGTGTTTAAAAGTGGTGTTAGAGGAAGTGTCCAGGTGAGCTTTCCCTGAGGAATAAATCCTGGGAGAAGCTCCAGGGGATTTTGGGAAGTGGCTGTTGAGTCTAGCCCAGAGCTGTCAGTGAATCCCAGACTGATGACACATCTGAAGTGACTTTGGGGTTCTCTTAATTCCATATTTTCCTGAAACAGCTCCACGTGGCACTGAGCATTTCCTTTGGGGAAAGGCCTGGAAATGGAGCTCCCTTTCATCTTCAGCCTTCCTGGGGAAAGCTGAGCATGTTAATGGAGTAGTACTTAGCAGAGCTGAGCTGCTGCAACTTGTGCTTTTAATCTATCATGGATAAAAATGGACTGAGCAGTTTCCCAGAATCAAACTTCATTAAAAAAAAATAAAAGAGTTTAGCTGTCTAGAAAACAACATGTGTATGTTGTTATACAAATATATATAGACTGTTATATAGAACATAAAAACATGAGACTTCAGTGCTTCACTGAACACATCAATGTTTATATCGCTGCTTTAATGGGACTTCAGCAGAAGGAATCGTGAATTTTTCCTAAAAGTCCCACAAACAGAAGGTTTTGAGGGTGAATTTTATAATTCCTGATATATTTGGTGCTATAATGTCAAATTAAAAGACGTTGCATGTAGCATTTCAGGTAGGAATTCTGATTATTTGCCAGTGAACCAGAGAATGGTTTCCAGTGTCATCCACAAATTAAACAGCTTACTCTTGTGAGTTTGTTTTACTTATTTATTTTTAATTTTGGTATTATTTGTAAGGTCAGGGCACAGTGAGAGCTTCCCCGAGGTAGGCAGAGCTCTGCAGAGCTCTCCATAAACAAGCTGTCAGGACTGTTTGGATAAGAGCTGGGGAAGGACAATAATGAACCAAATGTACAAGACAGTTTGAAAAGCCAAGTTTTCCCAGACTGTTTATTTTTAACAGGATTCCACCACTAGAAGGTGCTTTTATTTGTGATGCAAATAAACACCATGAGTGTGCAGGTCTTCAGCCACTGCAGAGCCTTGGGAGCTGAGTTATTTGCAAAATAGAATGAAATATTGGATATTACTTCAGAAAAAATCCTGTCTGGCACAGGAGAAAATTATTTATCCAGTCTCTGAATTAAGAGGCAAATAAAGCCTGGAATTCTCTGTGAGTTCTTTGGAAAGTGCAGGTAAATCCAAAGTCCTGCAGGTGAAAAGGGGATGTGGCATCACAAGGACATTGGCAGGGGCTGCAGAGCCCGACTCCCCGGCTGTCCCCTCCTGGCAGGAGCTGTGCAGAGCCACAAGGGCCCCCTGAGCCTCCTTTGCTCCAGGCTGAGCCTTCCCAGCTCCCTCAGGGATTCCCCAGCCCCTTCCCAGCTCCCTCAGGGATTCCCCAGCCCCTTCCCAGCTCCCTCAGCCTCTCCTGGGGCTCCAGACCCTTCCCCAGCTCCTTCCCCTTCCCTGGACACGCTCCGGAGTGAGCACAAGGGGAAACTCCAGAGATTGTTTGGTGGCTTGGGGTTAGGGTTAGGGTTAGGGTTAGGTTTAGGATTAGGATTAGGATTAGGATTAGGGTTGTGTCATCACACAAACCCATCTGGTGGATCCGGCTGTTCCTCGAGTGCTGAAGTTTCTGTCCCCAGTCAGCCCCAGCACGGGCATTTTTATATGGGCAAACTGTGCCAGGACAAGGGGCAATGGAAGAGAACAAGGCTGGTGGGATACTGGGGAGGAATTCCTGGCTGGCAGGGTGGGCAGGCCCTGGCACAGGTGCCCAGAGCAGCTGGGGCTGCCCCTGGATCCCTGGCAGTGCCCAAGGCCAGGCTGGAGCAGCCTGGGGCAGTGGAAGGTGTCCCTGTCACGGCAGGGCTGGCATGAATGAGCTCTAAGGTCCCTTCCGAGCCATTCTGGGATCCCATGACTCTCCAGGCTGCTCCCTGTTCCCCCATCCCTGGTTGTTCCCTGCCGTGGCTCGGCTGGAGGATGCTGTGCTGGGATCAGCTACAATAACAAATCACTGGTGGAGTTTGAGGTTTGGATCTCAACTTGGATCCCTCATCTTGTTCTTTGAGCAAAGCACACAGCTGAGAGCTGGCAGCTGGTAGCTTTTTTTGAGATGTAAAGCTTTGAGCGTGGAACCAATGGAAAATGTAAAAATAATTGTTAAAACACTGGAAAAAAAGATTCACTTTGACTCAGAGTATTTTATTAGAGAAAACCAAACCGTCTTGCTGGGTTCTGACTGTTTTAAGTTTTCAATTGTATTCAACAATTTGAAATGAAAGGTCATTTCAGCTGAAATAATGACTCTTCCCCTGAAGCCATCTAAAAAGGATTCACAATGGTATGAAGCTTTTGTTTTTACATAAACAATTCATTAAGATCAACATGAACCTGCAAAAAAAAAAAAGTGCCATCAATCAACATGTGTTTTTGCTTAAAAAAAAAAAAATCCTGCTCAAACCAAGAGATGTGGGTTGATTATTTTGCACCAGCCCAGATTTATGGGTGGCTGTAAATCAGCTTCCCCCTCCCAAGTTGTAAAGGAGCGATAATGCTGCTCTTGTTCCAGTTCTGGCTTTGGAGGGTCTCCTGCAGGAGTGAGGGGCCAGGCTGGATCCTGCTGAGGCTTGTGTCTCCCATGGATAACAGCAGGAAATCGTGGACTCCCTTCCCTTTGGAGATGGCAGCTGCCTGACACATCCCAAAGAGGCTCTTTGTAGCTTTTTAGCTTTTTTTAATAAAAGCAGCGCAAGCGGTGAGAAACGTGGGCTCTTTATTCCTTGCCTGCTCTGCCTTCAGCTGGGAATTAATTAATAACTCTTGGAGGTTATTTTTGTAAGCCTTAAGCAGCAGGATATTATCTGCTGTGTCCCGGGGCTGCAGCTCCTCGGAGCAGTAGCCAGGATGTCTGAGAGGGCTTGCAGGGCTTTCCCCCTCCCAGCCCATCTGCTCCTGGATGAGCTGCTCTGAGAGTGGGCTGCTCTTTGAAGTTTGTTTGGACTCCTGTCTAGACTCCCAAAAAATTCCTTCCTCCCCAGCTTTGCTTTTCTATTAAGCAAAACGAAAAAGTTTTTTAAAGTTTTGCCTTTGAAAAAGGTCATTTCTCATGCCAGCCCCGACTAAACTTCTGTGAAAGACAAAAGCTTTTGAGATTTATGTGGTGAGCTGCTTTTTCCTCTCCTGGTTTAATAAACTCCCCCTGAATGACATTCTCTGCAGGCAGAATTAAAACCCCTGTACCTGGTCTGTTTGGGTTGCATCTCCAGGCCAGCAGTGTGCCAAAGAAACACCAAATCTGAGAGTTTGGCTTGGTTTTGTTTCAGATAATGCTGGTGGCTGATCTCACCCACAGATACTGGAGGAAGAGAAATTTTATTGCTTTAAAGTGGGCATGGAAACACGCTCTGTGTTATTTCTCATTGTTCAATTTCTTAATATTTGTTCACATAGCCAAAGATATTTGTTTTTTTTTTTTTTAAGTCATAATGAACTGGAGAATTCAGAGTGAACTGCAGTATGTTTTTATAGATGTCTCCCGTTGATTTTCCTTTGAATGTTTTTTAGCTTTTATGTGCAGTCATTATTTCCTGGAGGTTGATGCTTCTAGTGTTTATTGGAGATTTATGTTTCATCTTGGTTTCAAAGAATCCTAAAAATTATGAATACTTTTTTTTCAACCCAGTGTTCATTCCTAGAAAAATCCATGCTGCTTGAGCTGCTCTCCAGCCCCACACTCGTGGCAGTGCCCATCTTCTTTTAAAAGAGGTTTTGTTAACAAGCTCTGCAGGTTCTGCTCTGAAAGAATCTCAGGAACCATGGGAACTGTGCTGCAGCTTTTTATCAGCCTGATCCAGATATTCCCAGAAGCTTTTTTTGGAGCAGAAATCATAGTAAAATTTTGAAGTTAATTCTGTTTTATATCTATGAAAAAAAGCTGTGAACTTTTCCTGACCCTTCTCACTCTTCATTTGTGCTTGAAGCTGGCACAATTTTCATCTCATAACTCTCAGAAGGGAATAAAATGTCGGTACTTTCTTTCCCCCTTTCCTTCTCCTCCCCAGTCAAAACTTGTCCCAGGTCCAAGGACAATGTTGCTCCAGTGGAACAGAGCTTTAGGACAGAAGATCCTGGAAGCCTAAAGCACGAGCAAGAGCAGTAGATCAGGGAATTTTGAGGTTTAATGGCAGCAAAGGAACTGATCTTCATCAGATTGTGTGGTCACCTCTGGGCCTGAATTATTTGGAGGCAACCAGTGGGGCTGTGGATATCTGAGCACACAATCCCAGAATTATTTAAAGTTGGAAAAGCCCTCCAAGATCATCCAGTCCCAGCTATGCCTGGTGCCCACCTTGTCCCCAGGCCAGAGCACTGAGTGCCACCTCCAGGTGTTCCTTGGACACCTCTGGGATGGGGACTGCACCCCTGGGTGCTGCTGTGCTGCCTGAAAGGGCAGGAGAACAGAGCTCACACAGCTCAGAGTGGGGAACATCTCCCAGACATTCCACACCTGACCCATCTCCCCTTGCTGGCACTGGAACCCTGCCCGGCAATAAATCCTTACAATAAATCTTTACTTCAGCATTTCCCAAACTTCTCTTTCAATCAAACTCATTTTATTTCCCCCACTTGACTTCTTATCTTTCCTCCAGCTGGCTCAGACTTCCCAGGTGGCCAAATCTGACTTTCCACTGGGTCTGTGAGGTCAGAACAAACCAAGGTGACTTTTCCTCCTGGCGGCTGCCTCAGTCACTGGGGAGCTCCTCACCTGGGGCTGGATTTGCCAAGGAAAAGCAGAAAAGTTCTTTAACTTCGGGAAGGCGTTTCCAGGGCTGGGTGGGGCCCCTGGGGTGCTGGCCAAGCAGGGAAGGAGTTTGGCTGCGGGGAAATTGGGGTGTGCTCCCAAACTGGGCTCCCAGCACAGCTCAGTGAGAGGCACTGGGGGCAGGACGTGCAGAGCTGGCACCCTGAGAGTTCCCATCCCATTCCTGCCTCCCCTATTTCCAGGATTTCCTCTGCTGGGACCCACTGGACACTCTGGCTGTGCAGGGGGAAGGCACCTGGAGTCATCCTCTGTGGCAAAAACCTCAGGGACCAGCTGGGCTGGGCTCGCTCTTGCTTGAGAAACTCCTTTTAGTGCTGAAAGATGTGTGGAAAAAAGGAACCTGGCAAAGCCAGAGCAGTCCAAGGGGAAAGGAAGGGTAGGATAAATCCCCACACCTAAAAATAAATAATCAAACTTTATTTTTACAAAACAGGACCATTTGAATGAATGTGTTTTCATCTGGAAAAAATTCAAAATGTGAGTGGATGAGAAAAAAAAATGGATGTATTTTAGGTTATTTTTGTAAATAAGTGATATAGGTTTGTAGTCTGGCTTTTTAAACCAGTCTGGCTGGTTTTAACTTGTAAAAAAAATCAAAGTACCACTAGGACAGGTTTGTAGTTAAAACAACTGACTTCTATCTTGCTTTTGGGTGAAATATTTTACTGGATGTGTTGTATCCCTGCTTGTTTGTTGTTTGAAAGTTCAAGGCAGGGAATTGTGCTTTTGGCTGCACACAGAGCACAGTTTTCCTTAGGAGAGTTTTCCACGTGGATTCTCAGGTGGTGCCAGGAGGTAAAACCAGGGCTCCATCCAGCTTTATCCTGCATTTCCCAGGCTGGGATTTATTGTAAAATCTATTCTTTTTTATAGGGTATTTTGTTAATAGTTAAATGATTGGTTAAATGACACAACGTTTTTCTACTACTATTGAATGAGGTAGAGAGAGTATGTTTTGAGAATACACATAAGGGAAGAATAAACTAAAGTGAAAAACAACACTTGTTATTTTGAGAATAAGAGATGTTTACAAAAACTTTTATTAATTTTTTTTTTTGGAATATGAATTTTTTACGGAACTGTTTCTAGGAAGGTAAACTGGGTTTTTTGGGGAAATTTAGGGTTTGGTGCTAAACTTTTTCTAAGATCTATTGAAAGTCAGCCCCACAGGGATTTGCCTCCTGCTCTCCTGCCCTGCCCTTTGGTGTGTGGGAAAGGGGAGCACCCCCAGCTGCTGCCTGGGAGCTGGGTGCTGAGCTCGGGCTGCACACACAGGATTGGGGTGGCACAGAGCTGAAGTGCCAGAGGCCATCTGTGTGACACAGCCCATGTCACAGCCTGGTGACAGGAGCTGCTGTGACAGCCAGCCCAGGGAGGCACATGGCACAGGGGGAGCTGATGGATCCCTCTCCCTTCCCCTGGAAGGTTTTGGCTGGCTGCTGCTGTTGAAAGCTGTGTGGGTTGTCAGCCTGCAGCTCTCTGGAAGCTGATATTCCCATTCACTGCCAGAGCTACAGGCCTCACTAAAAGGGATTTTTGGAGATCCTTTCAGCTGGAAAAGCTTTTCTCCTGGAAGAGATCTGTGGGATGGGGATAACAACATTTCAAAAGTTGTTATACATATATAACACATATATGTGTGTACATACATATATAGAGAGAGATAGCTAGCTAGCTAGCTATAAATCTAAATCTAAATCTAAATGTGTAGCTCTGTAGAAGATTGGTGGTAGCTCCTCTTTCTGTTTAGTTTTAGGCCACTTCAAGATTCCTCATATGACAGTCTAGTCATGTTATCCATTTGCCATCTGCTCTAAAATCACTTCTTTATTTCCTGGTTTTGCTTGGGGATTCAGTCAACCAAAACTATAGCTGCGTATTCTAAATCTTTTATTTTTTTATTGTCACGCTTCCTCTCTAGAAAATTAATTAATTATAAAGTGTGCTAGCACTCATGTACATCTAGATCTTATGTAAAGAACACTAAATTAACAAGAGGTTTCTAATTGCACGAAGAATGAACAGCACAAAATAGCATCATCAGCACATGACACTGAGTGTAACCCAGACGTGTCCTGAGCTGGGGACATTTCCTCACACCAACACACATCCCAAACCTGTGCCTGTGCCAGGGACTGGGCCAAAACCAAACCTTGCTGCTGCTGTGGGACAATGATGGAGGATGAACGAGTGACAACAAAAGTGTCACACTGCTCAAGGGTCTGTCTGTCACCCCAGCCTGGTTCCTGTCTAACCTGTGCACTTTATCCTGGAGCAAAGGAGGCTCAGGGGGCCCTTGTGGCTCTGCACAGCTCCTGACAGGAGGGGACAGCCAGGGGGGTCGGGCTCTGCTCCAGGGAACAGGGACAGGAGGAGAGGGAACGGCCTCAAGCTGGGCCAGGGGAGGTTTAAATTGGATACTTGGGACAATTTCTTCACAAAAAGCATTGTCCAGCCCTGGCACAGCTGCCCAGGAGTTCCCATGCCTGGAGGGATTTAAAATCCCTGTGGAAGTGGCACTTGGGGACATGACGTGGCCTTGGCAGTGCTGGGGAATGGTCTTAAAGGTCTTCTCCAACCTAAAGAATCCCATTTGAACCAGCTCTGCTTTGACTTTTTCCTCAGTAAAAAAATTAAAGAAGACTGGAAATGTCCCCATGTCGGGCTCTGCTCCCAGGAACAGGGACAGGAGGAGAGGGAACGGCCTCAGGCTGGGCCAGGGCAGGCTCAGGGTGGACACCAGCAGGAATTTCCCCATGGAAAGGGGGGTCAGGCACTGGAAGTGCTCAGGGAGGGTTGGAGTCCCCATCCCTGGAGGTGTCCCAGGAATTCCTGGAGATGGCACTCAGAGCTCTGGGCTGGGGAGGAGGTGGGCACCAGGCACAGCTGAGACTGGGTGTTCTTGGAGGGCTTTTCCAATTTTAATAATTTCCTGATTCTGTAATAAAATGATGCGGAGAAGGCAGAAATCATGGAAAAACGTCGGTGGGAATGAGCCCCGGGAGCTCACCTCCCCTGACCTGTGTCAGGGCTGGCTTCAGAGCGCTCTCCCCTGGCCCAGGTGTAAAATGTGCACAGCTGGAGGTGCTGCACCTCCCTGGGCCCCAGTTCCATGCTCAGCCATGCCCCTGAGGAGAAATGACCTTTTGGATTCACTGCTGACCACAGGGACTTCTGTCACTCATTCCTCATGCAAACCCTGCGGAGGGGTCTCGATTCTCCTGCGCCTCTCTGTGCATCTGCAATCCTGCTAATGACCCTTCATTCCTTTTTTTTTTCCTGTCCATTAACCTGCACGCTCGGGAATTGTCAGTTAATGTGTTTGGACAGTGGCCAGGGCATCCTCAGGTACAGACTGATCCGAAGTGACAGCAGCAAAGACCAAAAGTTGTGCAAATATTTCGGAGATGAGCTGAAAATGCCCTGAGTCGCTCAGTGTCAAATTCTTTTACTGCCTGTTGTAAACATCGAAATATTTTCCTTTTTCTTTATTTTTTTTTAATATGGCAGATTTATGAAGCTTCATCTCATCAGTGGTTATTAGGAGTGTTAATCCTTCTTATTTCCCTTTTCTAAGGAAAATGCAGGAGTTGAGGCAAGAGGGGAAAAAGATGCAGTCGGCCCGAGGTTATTTGGAATACAATGGTATGGAAGTGGTTTTCCTTTATATAGGGAACTGCTAATTGGGTGTTAGGGGCTGCTAACTTTATAGTCTTGTAAAACTGCACTGGCTGGGGCTGACACTTGTGTAAAGTCTCCAGGGGAAAAAGGCAACTTTTCCTGTCACTCCATGGAAAAGGTTAGGAAACCAAGGCAAGAGCAGTTGCTGTGCTGTTTGTGCTTCAGGAATTCACAGTGCTGTAATTTAAAAGCAAGATTTCAGACATCCTCGTGGTGTTTGCAAACTGATTGTAAATGTTCTTTCTGAAAACAGCAGAATGAATTTTAAAACGGCCTAAACCTCGTTTGCACGTGGCCAGACCCAACTCAAATTCTCATTCCCGTGGTTTTCAGAGAGCCAGCAAGTGGAAATACATCTCCAGCAGAACTCAGGCAGGGGAGCAGCCCAGAATTTACCCACAAAAATGGGTAAATCCAGTTTTGTCAGTATTTTCTCCATGCAGAGGTGAAGTCTGTTGTTTTAAACACAGACCACTCTTGTACCTCTTTTCTTGCCTAAATAACAGCAATGACAGTGAACAGGTCTTGAGGATTTTCAGAAATCAAATCTTTCTGAAGAAAAAAAAAATTAAAAGCATCATTTCCTTAACTTTTAAGATGTGTTAAGAGTGTATAAATCTGAGTACTGGGCCTTGAGGGAGTGCAGTGCTGGGCTTGTGCAGGTGCACACAGTAGTGAAGGCAATAAAACACCCAAAGTGCTCAGTGCTCTTGGTTTATTCACTTATTTATCAATTACTGAGTTCTGTATGGAAACTGCTCCAGCAGAGATGTCCCCCTCCTTGGGAATGATGGAATGGGACACAGTGTTCCTGAAGGCTGCATGCACAAAACTCAGGATGCTGAGGGTAGGGAGAAACCAGCTCTAGGCTTGTTTTTTCTGAGATAGACCATGAAAATGTCAGTTTTGTAAATAAAATATTGCTGTTAGAGGTGTGGAGTGTTTCCCTCCCACCCTTCTCCTGGGACACTGTGGCAGGGGCATGGTCAGCAGTGGTTTGGGATGGTGATTTATGGCCTTGAACTGCCACAGCCAAGTGCCTGCACTCAGAGAGAGAGAAAATGCCAGCAGAAAGTGGGTGAGAGGTGACAAGTGTCCTCCAGGTGACAAATATCTGCGTGTTCCTTTGCACGTGAGAAATTGGTAGCGACTAAATGATGGTGGAAAAAACATTTTGTACATTTGGGGGAAAACCCCAAAGCTGTGATGCTTCTGGGCACTGCAAATCCTTGATTCTGGGTCAGGGATGACCCCCCACTCTGGAGCTGTGGAGAAATGCTGATATTATATTTAATATCATACCAGCAGATATTGTATTTATCAGGGTGAGTCCTTCCAGCAGTCCATGTCAGTCTGGCACAGCAGCTGGCCAGATGTGCATCCCTGACTGGAACAGTGCAGCAGAGCCAGGGCCAGCCTGGGCACCAAGACATGGCCCTGCCATCCCTGTTCCCAGCAAAATTCCCCCTGGAAAGGGGAGTGAGGCTTCCTAGTCAAGCTGGAGGTGAAAAATGTGCTTTTCCTCTGATTATCCAAGCTCTGCAAGGATTCAGATGGGACTGAGAATCAGGCCCTGCATGGCTGAGATGAGCAGAGGCAGTGTGCCTGCAGCAGAAAGCAGAGGCAGAGCCTTGGCTGGCCCTGCAGGGCCACCAGCCCTGGGCATGCAGAGTTCTGGAGCCTCCCCAGCTCTGAAATCCCCCTGGAGCTGGAGGAAGCTGTCTCTGTGATGCCTTGTGAGGGCTGCCCCAGAGCAGAGGCTGGGCAGAGTTCCAGAATAAAGCAGGGATTTATTAAAAGGATTTCCTCCATGCATCCACCTTGGGCAGCACAAGAGCCCAGCCAGGGCTGCACCCAAGATGAACCAAAATGGTCCCAAAATGCAGCCCGGGCACGGGCTCTGTCACTGGGATCAGTTCTGCTCCATTTGCACCTTGGAGTTCATTGTCCAATTCCAGCTTTAGCTTCTGCACTCCCATCCTGCTTGTTTTTCTCTCTCCAGCCCCCGTTGTTTGTGCTCCTGGACTGAGATTTGGATCATTTGTCCTTGGTCCCCAGCTGGAGCAGGAATTGTTTTGTGTCCCTGCTCTGTGCAGAGAGCTCACCATGCCCTGATGTGAAGCCCAGACCCACACACTAAAGCAGCACAGAATGTGAAAATAGAAAAGCCAAACCTGAGGCATCATTTCCCCCCACATGATCTCCATCAGTTGTGCAGGGAGCAGCAATGTTCCCATCAGCCCTCCCCATCCCTCTGAGGTCCTCCAGCAGTGGCACAGCCTGGCTGTGTGCCAGGTGTCTGGGAGGAAGGAGGGCTAAATCCCGGTCTTACTCTTAGTCAGGGGAGGAAATGAGTGATTAAGTGTACATGGGACTCAGAGTGTCCAGCTTATTATCTGTGCTGGTATTCCAGCTATGCACAGCACATGGATCAGGGAGAGGGAAAGTATTTCCTGATAGCTGCCTCTGCCTTTCTTCTTGCCTGATGCAGAGATAAGGCCCTGCCCTGATGGATCTGGGGTGGGAGATACTGAGATTGATTAGGTCAGTTACTGAGGCAATAGGTCAGATCCCCGCAGCACAAAGCTCAACTTCAACTTTGATAGCTCTCAGCCTGTGCTTTTATGTTTTTCCTCTCCTCCAAAAGGGCTTTCATGTCTACAAAGAGATGTTGAACTCCTTGAGAAAAATCTATTTGCAGAATCAAGAGCTGATGCTTTAGCTACGAATCTTCGTGGCTTTTGTAGTGACATTTGGTCTGTGCTTGAATGTCAGCTAAAGCACCAAGGTGATGAGCACCTCACACAGACATCCTGTTCATGCTGGAGTGACATCTTCCCTTTCCATTTTTATTTACTTCAAACATTAAACAGAGTTTAAATTATTTAATTATTTCTACAGTCGTAGTTTAAAGGTTGTTTCTTAGAGGGCTGCTCACTTGTAAAACTGATTTCAGTAAATTTGTGCCACACACCAGCTGAATTCACAGCTCCAAGCACAGGTTTGAAGAAGTTGTGAAAAATTATCCATTTTGCAGTGCAAAACCCCTCCCAGCCCTGTCCAGGTGTCTGGCCTTGCTTTTATGGATTCTCCAATCCTGAATCAAAGTGTCCAAGTGGTTTGTGGCTCCTCAGGACACAGCCTGTGGTGCCAGCAGGAGCAGCTGTCCCTGGTGCAGCTCTCTGCCTTCATCTTCTAAAGCCTGAAACCACTGTCAGGACTGACAGGAACCCTTAGCTGGATTTGTAAATGGATAATTTTTAACAACTGATCAGCAAACCCTGCTTGTAGTGCAGAGGGAGGCTGTGAGGAGTCAGGAATTCAGGAGTCCCACTGTTCTCATTGTCCACATTAAAGTTTGATGGAGAGGGTCCAAGGAAGTAGCAGCAAGGTCTGGAATCCACAGCTTTAAAAGTATGGATTGAGTGATGGGAAATGTTCTCTGTGGACCAGCATGGCTGGAAACGAGGAAAATGACTTTCCCACTGAGAATAATTTACTACTGTGCACTTCTTATAATAATGTGGAATGTGAGCCTCTGCTGTCCCTGAAAAGTTCCAGGTGATTGGGGACATTTGGGACATTTCATTCAAAGGAGTTTCTCAGAGCTTCCAGACAGATTTGGGAAGTCTTTTAAGTGATTTTAAGGAAAAAGAAGAAAAATATGGGGCTTTTTTCAGCAAATTTCAGGATATTTTACATACAGAATCAGGGAATACCCTGAGTTAGAAGGGATCCACAAGGATCGTGGTGAGCTCTAAGCTGGAGTTCCCTTTGGAATACCTGTTCTGGCAGCCCTGGGAATGCCTTCAGAGCTCCCTTTGGCATCCTTTGGTCTTTTGTGGTTTTGTTTGCTTTGCATCTCACGTGCCTGTTTGTTTCCCAGAGATGTGGAGTTGTTTATCTCATTCATCGGGGAATATCCAATCTGTTGACATGTAAACACAGCAGCAGTTCTTTGTAGAGCTTTTGTGGTGGCTGATCTACAAATTATTCCCAAGTTGTTATCTTTGCTATTGTACTGCACTGCTCGCTGTTGTAAAGTACATTTATGTGGTTTTGATGTGTCCTGGATATTAAAAAAAAAAAAAAAAAGCAGGACTGAATTGTAATTGAAATTGAGTGAGTTGAAATAATTCCTGGGATAGTGGAAGGTGTCCCTGCCCATGGAAGGAAAAGATCTTTAAAGTCCCTTCCAACCTAAAGCATTCTGAGATTCTGTGGTGCAAATGAACCCCAGCTGATGACATTTCTGCTGTCAGAGCTGCCCTCACACACGGTGCTGCCAGGGAAGGTGATTTTTGGGAATATGTTCATCCTTCTGCTCTGCAGGAATCCTTGGAGTGGAAGTGTTTGGGCAGCTGAGCCCAAATCCTCAACCCCAACTCATGGAATTGGAATCTTCTGGAGTGGTGGCTGGGGCTCTGCTTTGAGAGATGTTTGGAAAGAGGCAATCACTCTGGCAGAATTTATGGACAGAATGGTCACTTTTTGGTGTCCTGCAGCAATCTCTGAAAACGTGAAGTATTCGGAGGCCTGGAGTCGCAGCTGAGGCTGGGCATGGCTGCAGAGCAAAGCCCCAAGAGCTGAATTGCGCTGCTGGAGCCAAGTTGTGTAAGCAACCTCTCAGTTTTTCCTTTCTATCCATTATCTTTCCCTCGGGGAGGTGACTCAGAGGTGGAGGTTGCTGATGGGATCAGGTTTGTGGGCCGGGCCCACAGCCCCGGTGTTTCCAGGCCGCCGCATCCTGGCGCGGCTTCACGGAGCAGCGCTGAGCGCCACGGTGTTACAGCATTTTAAATTGCTTTAAACACCACCAACCTTCTCATCATGCTCGGGGTTGATCGTTGCCATATTTGTAAAAGGAAAGCTGAAGACATTTTCTTGGCACGGTCCAAACTCCGCCACACAACCCCGCAACGGGAGCCGGGGCTGAGGAGCTTTAGGACCTGAGGGGAAATGAACCCTGGGAGCCTCAGCGTGGGGAAGCTGGAACCCTCAGGGATGTAAGGATTTTAAAGCAGTAATTTCACTTTAGAAGTAATTTCACTTTAGACTTTTAAAGCAGTAATTTCACTTTGTTGAATTAGGTTTAGGCAGTTTTACTTCTAAGACCTTCCAGGTTCATTCTGATTATCTCAGAGCCCCGTGTGACTCCCCCCAGATAACATAAGTGGCTGCAGTTTACTTTTGCTCTTAAATTCTGCATTTAAAGAGAGCCTGGAGGTGTGCATTTGTTTTTATTAACACTTGGCATAGCCCAAAAGGCACACTCCTGATAAAGACAGGGTGACTGAGGTGGCTGTTAACTCCAGAGGTTTCTGCATTTGTTTTCCATCCATCCCTCACAGACCCTGCAAAGGGAGAGCTCCAGCTGGCTCAGAAGCTGTAAAAGAAAAGTTCTGAGGTGAATACACCAGATTATTGTACCTCAAATCTCATTTGTCAGCTAAACGTAGCATTAGAATTAAAATACAAAAAATAGTGAAAGATAAATATTTCAACAGTATCACTCCACTGAGGAGACTTTTCTGCATTACTGACATCCACCACCACATATTTATAATAAAATGTCCCATGGATTTCAACAATGCATTCAGTCATTTGCTCAGGAGCTTCTGGAATACCATTGTTCCCAGCCATGACTTTATTTTGTGGGTAACTCTCAAGTTTCAAAGCTATTAAATGTTATTATTCAGGCAGCTCTGCTGTCCCCTGCCATTCTCTCAGCGGGCCTGTGCCACTCTGCAGTCCCTCTTGATTAGACCCTGTTGAGAAATGAGCAGGTGAATGAGCTTTTTGTGCTCTTGGCCACTGGGATTTGGGAAGCCAGGAATAAAGGTTTCTGTTGCCCCAGTGGGTTTTTAACTCTGAATTCCTGGCTTAGGACAACATGGGTTCAGCACATCCTTTGTGTTTGCTTCTCCATGGAACCTTGTGATGGAGCCTCTCCTGTTCCTGGGAGCTCTGTAGGAATCCTTCTGGCCACTTGAACAGGAGAGTTTTGGATTCCAACCTTTTAATATTTTTTCCCCTCCTGAAACACTTTACATTTTAACCTCCTGTGGTTCTGCTGCCTTTTGGTCAGCTGCCAGGCCTTGATTAGAGAATTGGATTAGCAGGTAGGTGATCAGCACAGAACACCACCAAAATTTCCAAGCTAAATTCTGGAGGAAGGAAGGAAAAAGGAGATTATGCTGCTATCTTACTAATGCCTTTAGACATGGTCGAAAGTGAGACGTATGAACTGAAAATAAACATGAGCTAATAGATTCCCATCGGGCTATCATGCTTTGGGGTGATACTGTGCTATAAATAAAGTGATGGATATAGACAATAAACAAACCCAAAGGAATGGCTGGAGCTGTGTCAGGGTGGATTTGGGAAAGGTTCTTCCCCCAGAGGGGGCTGGCACTGCCCAGGCTCCCCAGGGAATGGGCACAGCCCCGAGGCTGCCAGAGCAGCTCCAGGACCATTAGGACACCACTCCCAGGGGTGCCCAGGGCGGAATTTTGGGGTGTCCTGGGCAGGGCCAGAAGTTGGACTTGATGATACTTGTGGATCCCTTCTAACTCAGGATATTCCTTGATTCTATATGCAAAATATTCTGAAATTTGCTGCAAAAAAACTCCATATTTTTCTTCTTTTTCCTTAAAATCACTTAAAAGACTTCCCAAATCTGTCTGGAAGCTCTGAGAAACTCCTTTGAATGAAAGAAATGAATAAAACAAACCCCCCAAATCAATACCTGTCCCTCAGCCTCAAGGCCAAGCAGTTCTCCAGCCCTCCAAGGATTTGGGAAGCAGGAAGGGATGTCCAGGGATGTGTTACCTCAGAGTATATTTGTAATTCCTATGATTCAGCTTTTGCTGGTGGTTCCCACACGGTGACACTTCATGTGCCAAGTTCTCCCCTCCAAGCTGAGCTCTGGGGGAAGAGCTGATTCCCTTCAAGTGGGCGGTGTTGGATGGGAAAGGGAAAAACCAAGGGAGAGAGGAGCTGTTTTAACATAGCCCAAGGCAGTGCTGGGTGAAACTGAGAGATGGAAAACACAGAGCAAGCATCAGGAATGAAAAATCCTCATTGCAGGGTTTGGTGGCCTCAAGGATTAACTATAAAAGTTGGTGGTGGGAGCTCTGTGCTTGGTTTAGCTGCAGCAACATGAAATAAACTTTTCAGAGTGCAGGAGGGAATCATTTTGCATAGGCAAGGGGCAGGAGTAGATGGAAATGTTGCTCATTTCCCAACAGAAGAGGGGAAAGTGAGACACTCACACTGGTTCATTGAAGTTTCAACATGATTTCACTCCATGCTTGTTGCCAGGTTAACCAGCAATTGTTGATTAAACAAACTGAAAAGCATTCTTCTGGCCAGGTCTGGCCATGTCACCATTTTGGGGCTTTTTATAGGGTGTTAAATGAGATTCTGACAACCCTGGATGTGCAGATGGGCTGATGTGAGCCTCAGAGACCCCGAGGGTCTGACCTGCCTCACTGGGACTGCCAGGATAGCAAGCTCAGGCATTTTGGAAGCTTTTTGACAATTTAAAAAGCACTCAGCCCAAATAGTTATTCTGTCTCTCTCTCTCTT
This sequence comes from Irena cyanogastra, assembly GCA_013397155.1. NCBI lineage: Eukaryota > Metazoa > Chordata > Aves > Passeriformes > Irenidae > Irena > Irena cyanogastra. Next base: position 317,669 of record VWZV01003269.1, read on the forward strand.
CCCCCTCCCCAAGATTCAAAGAGAAAGGAGCCGGGGAAAAATTTATTAGAGCACAGCATGCCTGTTCCTTTTTCTAATGTTAACTAGGAGTGTTGGCTTCAGTTAAAACCCAGGGTTAAAATGGAGAGGGATTTAACCTCTTACTCCCCAGCAGTGAAGAATGAGCACAATGCCTGTGCCAGGCACAGTTGATTTGTTGAGTTTAGGTTCAAAACCACACAGTTGTCACCTGAAGGTGAAGTGGCTTCAGCCAGAAGAACCATTCAAAAGCAGATGAGGTCTTTAGGCAGCAAAAACCAATCTTCAAAGACCTTGGAGTCAAACTGTGGAGCATCCAAAGCCACGTGCAGTGGGGGCTGCAGAGCCCCTGACCTGCAGATCAAAGGCTGATTTGAAGCCTTGCTCCAAGCCCCGGTGGGACATCAAAAGTCTCCTCCAAGGGCAGCACTCAGGGAATGTGCCAGGGGCTCCTTCCCTCCCCCAGCTGCCTCTGGAACAGCGTGTCCATTGTAGGGAATAAAACCAGCATCCATCTTGCCCGTGCTTTGATCCCAGTGTTTGATCAGGACCTCTCCCTCACCATTTCCAGGCGCAGATGGCACCCAGAGGGACATATTCCAGCATTCCTCTCTTTGCTGTTAAACAGGAGTGTTTAAGCATCTCTTACCTGTAAAAATCTATAAATATAGGAACAGAAGAGCTGGCACGTGGAGGTTTGTGCTCCTCCTGCTCTGCACAGGCTGACAGACAGCACTGGAATTAATGGGCTTTGGAGGAACAAAAAAATCCCCCAAACCCCTGCTGTGCTCCTGCTCTCCAGGAAATCCTTGGCACCAGCAGGTGTCAGTGATAAGGACACCAGGGTGGCCTGCTTTGGAGGCAGCATCCCTCAGCCCTTGCTGGGTTTCAGCTGGAGCCAGGGAATCACCAGAGCACTCTGCTCTTCCCTTCTGGCCAGGCTTAACTCTTCCCTCCTGCAGGAGTTGTCCAGCGTGAGCAATGTGAAATAGAGCGCAGCGTGAGCCATGGGCTGGCTTGCCTAGGGATTTACTCCTTGTGGCTTCCCCTGCAGCCCGGAATGGAAAGCCCTGTTCACATCTGGAGCCTTTAAAAAGCACTTTTTGCCACTGTGGAGACTCTGGGGTGGTTGTCAGGGCTGAGCTCACAGTTCTGTCACAGCACATAGAGGATTTCTCTCTTTTATCCACCCATTTATATCAGCAGGCAAGAATTCACTCAGGCAGCCCTTCTGCTCCTTGAGGAGTGCAGAGCCAACCCAGAAGGGGTTAAATAGGGCTGGAATGTGCAGTAGGGCAAAATTTAAAAATTAATTGTTCAGCCTTTGCCCAGCTCCATCCTTTCTGTGTGCTTTCCTCAGCTGCATCCAAGACAAGTTCCTTCTCTTCTTCTTCTTCTTCTTCTTCTTCTTCTTCTTCTTCTTCTTCTTCTTCTTCTTCTTCTTCTT
>VWZV01003269.1:319216-332066 GCA_013397155.1 Irena cyanogastra
ATATATTTAAAAATCTATGCAGGAATATGAACATCCAGCAAGACAAGTGGCATTTAATCTTGACTTCTCAAAACCCAAATCAAAACTTTTTGTCATGCAAAAGGGGTGAATTGTTATCAATTGTTCTGATTTGTCCTTGTTGACTTGACTCCCTCAAATCCAGCATTTGGGAGCAGCCAGAGGAAGCAGCTGCAGGATAATGTTCACAATCCAGGAAACAAGTTCAAATAGTCCCAATATTTATCAGTCAATGTCAGGATAAATTTATTGGCGAGTTGAACTGAAATTGTGATAGATCCGTTCTATACCTGTTGTTTCTCTTCCTGTCCTGTGTGGTTTTTCTTTCCTGGAGGTATTAAATAGCTACATAAATCCTGGTAATCCTTCATTCATGGGATTTAGGGGGAAAAATCCAGGAAGGAGGCTGTCAGGAGAATGGACAGTTATTTCCAGAGCGTCTGCTGCCAAAAATCTCATTGTTGGAGTGTGAGAGTGGCTTCTGTCACAGAAAGGAATTAGCTCGAGGAGGTGGTTTCTTGTAACAACTTTTGCTAAACCATTTGACCACTTGATTCAGTCCCACAGCAATTTTATTTTTTTTTTTCAGATGGAAAAATAAGCATCCTCCTCAGTTCAGGAGGATTTTTTTCCCCTAAATATAAATTATTGTGCTGCCGGTGTGGGCAGCCTGGAAATCTCTTTTAGGGCAGGGATGAATTGCCTCACAAATTTTAGTGATTGCTGGCTGTTAAGAACAAGGTGCTGCTCCTTTTTCTGCAGGTGTTGGGTTGATGCTGGGGCTCTGTGCAAACCTGGGAAAACCTGGAATAACGAGCAGTCACTGTGAGAGTGGAACTCCTAAGGATGTCCTGCATCAATGAAACAAATCTGAGTAATTACAGAAAGCCCATCATGAGCTATTTGGAAATCTCAGACTGGGTTGGGTTGGAAGGGATTTAAATGTGATTTTTAGTTTGATCCAAATAATTTTTACTTTTACAGATTTTTCCCCAGGTTTGTAACCCAGTAATAACAAGTCCTTTATTTCTGTAATTATTCTTAAAGAGTGGAGAGGCCAGCTTGTGGAGCCTGGTATTTAATTTTATTTTAAAAAGTCTCAGTGCTTGGAAAGCCTGACCTATTATCTAAAGCTGGAGCTGAGCTGTCCTTTTCCCTCTCTGGGACTATCTCTGTTCAAATAGATGCTATAAATAAAATTATAGCTCAAAGCACTATAAAGTGTAAAATAATTCTTCTCTGCTCTGTACATTTAAGGAGAAGATTTATTACTACACAGGTTTTTCTGTGAATAAATCTTCATTTCCTAGAGTGCTTGTAGGGTGTATTTCTTTAAAGCTCACGTATGAAATGTGAAGGAAACCATGAATATAATCCCAGAAGCAGTTTGGTGGAGGAGCTGGGAGCTGCAGCAATCCTGCTCCAAAGGCAATCCCTGGAAAAGCTCCCATGCCTTCCTTGGCTTTTGGGTCTTGGCCCACAGTTCTGCCTTCCCACCTTGTTCCCAGCTGCTGAAGTGCCTTGAAAGAGGCTAAAAATACATCAAGCAGGCCTGGGACATGATTTTTTGTGTGTAAGAAAGGGGTTTAGTTGCCCTGTTGAGCTGTGGGTGGTCCGTGGCTGTCTCTGCTGGCCCCAGGGGAGCTGGGAGCCTCTGGGTGGCACTTCCCAGTCAGCCAGCAGAGTCTGGGACAGGGGCTGGAGGAGAAAAACCAACAGTGACTGCTGTGGGTGTCTAAGGGATGGTGTGGAAAAGAAANAAGCATCCTCCTCAGTTCAGGAGGATTTTTTTCCCCTAAATATAAATTATTGTGCTGCCGGTGTGGGCAGCCTGGAAATCTCTTTTAGGGCAGGGATGAATTGCCTCACAAATTTTAGTGATTGCTGGCTGTTAAGAACAAGGTGCTGCTCCTTTTTCTGCAGGTGTTGGGTTGATGCTGGGGCTCTGTGCAAACCTGGGAAAACCTGGAATAACGAGCAGTCACTGTGAGAGTGGAACTCCTAAGGATGTCCTGCATCAATGAAACAAATCTGAGTAATTACAGAAAGCCCATCATGAGCTATTTGGAAATCTCAGACTGGGTTGGGTTGGAAGGGATTTAAATGTGATTTTTAGTTTGATCCAAATAATTTTTACTTTTACAGATTTTTCCCCAGGTTTGTAACCCAGTAATAACAAGTCCTTTATTTCTGTAATTATTCTTAAAGAGTGGAGAGGCCAGCTTGTGGAGCCTGGTATTTAATTTTATTTTAAAAAGTCTCAGTGCTTGGAAAGCCTGACCTATTATCTAAAGCTGGAGCTGAGCTGTCCTTTTCCCTCTCTGGGACTATCTCTGTTCAAATAGATGCTATAAATAAAATTATAGCTCAAAGCACTATAAAGTGTAAAATAATTCTTCTCTGCTCTGTACATTTAAGGAGAAGATTTATTACTACACAGGTTTTTCTGTGAATAAATCTTCATTTCCTAGAGTGCTTGTAGGGTGTATTTCTTTAAAGCTCACGTATGAAATGTGAAGGAAACCATGAATATAATCCCAGAAGCAGTTTGGTGGAGGAGCTGGGAGCTGCAGCAATCCTGCTCCAAAGGCAATCCCTGGAAAAGCTCCCATGCCTTCCTTGGCTTTTGGGTCTTGGCCCACAGTTCTGCCTTCCCACCTTGTTCCCAGCTGCTGAAGTGCCTTGAAAGAGGCTAAAAATACATCAAGCAGGCCTGGGACATGATTTTTTGTGTGTAAGAAAGGGGTTTAGTTGCCCTGTTGAGCTGTGGGTGGTCCGTGGCTGTCTCTGCTGGCCCCAGGGGAGCTGGGAGCCTCTGGGTGGCACTTCCCAGTCAGCCAGCAGAGTCTGGGACAGGGGCTGGAGGAGAAAAACCAACAGTGACTGCTGTGGGTGTCTAAGGGATGGTGTGGAAAAGAAACAACAAAAATGTTTTACTCTAGAAAAGGAAATTTTCGATTTTTTTTAGGAGAGAACACACCTTCAGGAGGTGGGGAGGTAGGGAAGGTGTGATGGGTTGGACACGTCTGGGTGGGGATGTCCCTGAGCTCCTCATCCCAGTCCTTTCCTTTGGGGTATTTCTCTTTCTGAATGATGAGATAGGGAGAGACACAAACACTTTATTTCTTCCTGCCCAAACTAAAGTGTCAATAGAGGCACCAGTTTGAAAAAATACAGATTTCAGTTTCAAGGAACCTATTTAAACTGTTCTCCTGAGGTGTGTGGAGTTTTAATTTTTTTTTTTTGTTAGGGTTGGGATTAAATGTGTGAGATGGTATTTTTTGTTTGGACTCGGATGTTTATTAGTTTTTATTTATATTATATTCTTTTTGACTTAGATGTTTATTAGTTTTTTATTTATATTATATTCCTATAAACTGTGAGTTCTACAGTATTTGTGCTAATTAATTAAAAATTGAGTTGTATCTCTCTCTCTATAAGGCTTTTTAAGGATGAGCTGTTTAATTAAGAAATGACAAATTATTTTTATTTTTAACTTAACTAACTACTCATGGTTTGTAATGTGGACTTTTACAGTGGAAGGTGTCCCTGCCATGGCAGGGGTGGAACAGGATGATCTTTTAAGGTTTCTCCCATCCCAAATCAGTCTGGCATTCTCTAATTCTGTGAAATCAGTAGAGAATTCTCTGAATTCAGCAGAACTTGGGTAAGACTTCAGATTCTCTCCTGGTTTTGGGAGAGGCTCAGCTCAGGAGCACTAAAGGATGGGCACTGCTTTTAAGTCCCACATTTTGCCCGACCACTGCTCCATCCATCCATCCATCCATCCATCCATCCATCCATCCATCCATCCATCCATCCCTCTTTCCCTCTTCCTGGGGTTCATCCATTCAGATCCTGGGTTTTTTTAGGGATGAATCCCCTTCTCTTTCAGGCAGGCAGTTCTGGGACACACCAGGGATGTTTTCTCCAGCCTGGTCTCAGGAAATGCTTGACAAAAGGCAGCTGTAGCAATTCTCAGCTCACAGCATTTCTGAGTCATTTCAGCCATGTATCAGAACAAAACCCAAGGATTTGGGATAACTCTGAGCTCTGGGAAAAGTTTGATTCTGCTCTAAACTTGAGCACTGGTGCTTTACTCTGTGGAATAAAAGCCGTGCCCGTGAGCATCTGTGAACTCTGCACAAGTTCAAAAACCAGAACCAGACCCACACTTTGTGGCTTCAGCCCATCTTTCATTCATTAATTTCTAAAGTATTTTATGGCCTTGGTTATCTGGCTGCTTCCTGATGCCTTTAACAGCTTCCTCAGAGCAAGTGAAGGTAATAAATTTGCAATCCCCATTCTTAGGGAAGTCTTAAGCAGAGTCACTTTCTTTAAAATAAAATAAAATAAGGGGGGGGGGTTCATCGTTTGATCTCTGGATGTCTAGCAGCTGGTAGGGAAACAATGCAAATAATGACTGTGACTGATGAAACAGGGAGGAAGAAAATCTGATAATTGGGCATGCAGGGAAAGGTATGAAGTGGAAGATGCTGGATCAATCACTGGAGCTGGGCTTAGCAAGGGTATTCCCAGCAGCATTCCCAGCTCAGGGCCCTGGGCAGCACAACTTGTTAATCATCACACCATCAGCCTGGCCAGAGTGCAGCTCCATAACTCAGCCTTTTGTGTTGCCCTGGATGCTATCGAAGCATTCCTGGAACAGTCATTTCCTTCTCGACCTCCATGGAAACAGCCATAAAACAATTCTGAAAATGTCAGGAGAAACTGCATCTAATGGTGCAGCTTTGGCCAAAGAAAACATACCCCGGTTTTGAAGCGTTCCCACCAAAACACTGAAATCTTAAAGCCACTAATAGGCTGTGCATCAGTGCCTGAGCACTTCAGCGTGACATTTAATAAAATGTAATTCATATCCCAGCCCTGCTGAAGTCACACCAATCACCAAGGGACACTGGAAACTTTCCAGGAGGGATCACACAAAGAGAGAAGGGAAGGAGGAGGCACAGAGGGAGCAGCTGGCTCGAGTGTGCCACCAACATGCCAGCAGGAAGGGTGGCAAAGGCTTCAAACCATCCCTCCCTCTGTAAATACCCGGGAAAGGGCAGTTGGTGCTGTTGGTAAAGGTGGCACACAGCACATTTCACAGCAAAGGGAATGTGACACCTCGGAGCCAGTCCCTGCTGACAGCAGCAGGGCCTGTCCATGCACTTAATCCTAGAATTTGGCTTTTTTCTGGTGCTGCTTCTTGGCAGCAGGGAAAAGGAGAAGATTGTTCATTATTTAAGTTGCCTCTTGAAAAGCAGGTCTCTGGATGGCACCTCTGGGATTTATTCCACAAATTCTGCAATTCTCTTACTTTTCCTGCTCCTATCCCTTCATCAAGATGTTCAGATTCAGGGGTTCATTGATTTTCCAATATGATTCCATCAGTTCTATTTCTGCCACCCCAGCCAAGAGTCAGTGAAGTCCTTGGATGGGACAACCCAACGCTCCAGGTGAACAGAAGAAGCTGATTCCTTTTTTTTGGGACAGGACAATTCTGTGCCATGGAGTGTCCACAGTTCCCAACTCCCCATGGGGGGCCATGGGGAAGGGTTTGACAGCCCCTGGGAATGCTCTGTGTGCCACAGAAACCTGATTGAGAGGAAGGTCATGGGATCATGGAATGGTTTGGGTTGGAAGGGACCTTAGCCATCATCCCATGCCACCCCTGGCATGGCAGGGACACCTCCCACTGTCCCAGGCTGCTCCAAACCCCATCCAGCCCGGCCCTGGACACTCCCAGGGATGGAATAACTTCCCTGATGAAGCAGATCTTCCAGACTTCTCCTTTCCCTCCTCCACTGGAAGGCACTCACCATAAAGAACCTTCCCAGGGCCTTTTTTCCATCACCAAAGTCCCTTCTTGGTGCCCTTTCTCCCTAAAAGCAAACTCTGAGGGACACTCGGATCAATAAACCACATTTCACTGTGGAAGGAGCAACTTGGAATGGTTTAAGCGTATCCATCCTTGTAACTCCTTAGAAATAGTCCAGAAGGTCAAAGGTTGAAGCCAGTCCTTTGAAGAATCCCACCCTGCTGAACTTCTCTGGGAATCTTAGCAGGAATGTTAATTAAGCAGAGTTCCACATGGAGCACACTTAACGTGTTGTGCACCCAGTCAAACTGTAACAAAAACCCTCAAACCCACTTTTCCTGAATGCATTCCAGGGCCCAGTCCAGCAGAGGTTTTAAGTAACTTTATTAAAGTTAAGTTTAGTTAAGTTTAGTTGAGTTGAGGTTTAAGTTTGTGCTTGAATACTCAGCTGTAAGAGGGTCCATATCAAAAAGGGACTAGAACCACAAAAACCCAGCCCGAAATGCCAAGGATATCAGATGATCCCAAGTTCCTGAGCTTGCAGGGAAGAATTCTTGTGAATCCCTGTCCATATTTATCTGTTTTAGGAGCACCTCACAGTGTATTTGTTAGGTAACTGGACCATGTGAATTGAAAACCCATGCTTCTCTTCCAAAATGCTTCATATTTATAAATATGAGTTATTTCTAGGTTCTTGTTTATGTAAAAAAATATTGATTATAGGAGAACTTCAGACAGTTTGTCCCAGAAAGTTCCTGTTTAAATTCCTTTTCCATTAACAACACAAATACTGCTTTTTTCCTTTTTTTTTTTTTTTTTTGAGAAAGAAACCGTGAATAACTAAAGCTTTTCACCATGTAATTAATACATCACCACCTTGAAAAGGCTCAAACTTTCCTCGAAGTGTATCAACACAAGCAGACAAAACATCCTGGAGTTGTTTTTCCAGAGGATGGTCGGGACTGGCGTTGCAGTAAATCCCAAATGCCAGTGCAGCCGTGCTTGTTCTCCTTTTCAAGGGAAGCCAGCTCAGAAACTTGGAAGCCCTTTTGGTGGACAGCCCCTGCTCCAGCTGCTCCTTCCCAAGCTGTGCAGGGAGGGATTATCAGGACGTGGCCAGGGAATTAATGGGATGATGGCACCACCAAGAGCAGCTCGGGGACAGCAAAGGGACGCGGCCACATCCAGTGAAATGTTTTCCCTGGGAGAGCCTTATTGTGGGCTGGGAAGAAGATTCCCACTCTGATCCAGAGATTTTGGTTGCAAATGCTTCTGGGAGCACAGGGTGGAGGTGGAAAACTGGGAATTCCTGCCAGATGTCAAAGCAGGAGCCCCATCCAGGAGCACAGAGCAGGAAATTTCCTTGGACTAAGAAGAGGTTCTGAATAAAACCACAATTCTTAAAATGGGAAAAAGTGGGAGAAGCTTGATGAGGGGCCCCTCATGATATTTGTTTGGCTCATCCTTAGTAATTACCTCTGGGATTTATTCCACAAATTCTGCAATTCTCTTACTTTTCCTGCTCCTATCCCTGCATCAAGATGTTCAAATTCACAGGCTCATCAATTTTCCAATATGATTCCATCAGTCCTATTTCTGCCACCCCAGCAAACAATCAGTGAAGTCCTTGGAATTGCACCACTCTCAAATTTATAATTAGAAATATTTTAATCGCTGTCTCTCATGGAGAGCAAGATAACTTATCTCTCCTAAAAATAAACAAATCCAAATGGAAAGAATTCATTCATCATTAAATCATTCTCTCCAGAAAACCTACAAGCAAGATGGATGATGCAGGGGAGAGATAAGAGGATTAGAAATATAATTTTAAAATTGTCTTAAGGGGGAAACTTTACACCCACGGGAGTTAAATGATACCCAGATCAGTTACAGAGAATTAGTTCAGCTCAGCCCCAATTAAACAAAGATATTGGCAAAATAAAACTAGAAAAATAAAATGATAGGCAACTTCTTCCAGAGCTGTGGTGTGTTTCAGAGAGCAGAAACTGCTTGAGAAAGGAGAAATGAAATATTTGAGAAATTCAGAAGGCTTTTCAGTGGAGTTTAAATATTATCTGAATAGGTTCACATAGAATTTTTTAATCCTTTCCACACATTGTGGAGCAGGGTAGGAAACTGTGTATTAAAATAAAATACTCCAGGCTGACAAGTTGAAGACAACCTGGAGCACCCAGGAACTGGAGGAACCTGGGATAAATGCAGGAATCCACACAACAGCCACTGAAAAACTGGGATGTGGGAGCTGCTTGTAACCAAGGGCCCACTTTGGCTTCCATCAAAACCTCGAAACTCGCCCAAGTCGTGCTGCCCAAACTGCTGCAATTGGGATCAGTGCTCTTATCTCTCAGCACAACTTGATTTCAGGCAATGATCTTTGGGATGGCCACTCCAACCTTGGAAGTTGCCAAAGGTGAGCACTTCCATAACCACTTCCCAAAGGGAGGCACTTCCATAAACACTTCCACGCCATCCAAACACGTCTAGAGCAGCAGGGTGAAATTTTGCTCTTTGGATAATCCTCCAGCTCCTGCACAATACAATATTTTGTTTCAGATGGCTGATTTTTTCCCCCTCCCTTTTCTCTGGGGCTTTCTGAAATATTGACATTAATCTGCTCAGTTGGAAGCGACCCAAGCTTCCGTATTTCTTATCCTCCCGGCTCGCCTGCACTTCAGATCTGTTTACCAAAAGGCCTGGATTGCATTCCCATAAATCCTGGGATTCTGCTTTGCTGTGATATTAATTTATTGGTGCATTTTCAACATCAATTACTCTCTATCTCAACAGACATAATTCTCTCTTCAAAGCACAGAGAGAACTCTGCAGCTCTGGGCTTTCCTCATGCCCTCCCCTCCCTCTGCACTGGGAATGTAGATCTGAGCAGCAGCAAAGGCATCAGTGAGAAGAGGGATTTTGGGTTTCCTGCTCCAGGGGCATTTTGGGTTTCCTGATGTTCTGCTGGAATGCTGGTCCAGAAGCTGACAGCAAACCCACCTTTGTGTTTGTAGGAAGGAGCTTGGAATTGTGGTGGAAGTTCAAACATCCAAATGGGAGAGCAGGAGAGGGCAAAGGCTTTCAAAATGCCAAGATTCTAAACCAGTTTTAAGGTTTTAAGTTGAAGGCAGACCATCAACTCTTCATTTTCTTAAACCTGCACAGCAGGAATAAATACCTACAGATGTGCACATCTGCATTCCAGCCCAGAGCTTCCCATTCCAGCAGGCATTGCCCATAAGGGGAAAACCACTCCAAGTCCTGACTTCTTCCAGTGAAAAATGGCAGAAGACAAATCTTTGGAAAAGATCTTCGTCCCAGATCTATTCCCCATGTCCTAATATTGCAGGGAAGAGTGATGGGAGGGGAAAACTGCTTCAGTAAAAAAGGGTTAAGTGCCTTCATTTTCTTCCTTCTGTTGGAATGTAAGCAGGGCCTTGGAAATGAAAAAGAACTTCTCTTTTAGTGACCTGTTTCAGACTGGGAGTGCTGCTGCAGTTTAAGAAACGCCTCTCAGCCCATCCCTGAGGCAGAGGGGGAAAATGAGAAGCACATGGGGCTTTGATCTCAAATCTGACACGGTTTTCCCCTCATCCCCTGCCTCTGGGGGTGCTCGGGGTCGCAGCCTTGCAGCCTGTGCCTTCCCAAAAGTGGGAGCATTTCCCTGCTGCTTGTGGCCAGAATTAATTGTCATTGAATAGGAATTAAAATTATTGCCCTTTGCTTTTTCACTCAACATCTCAGAAGTTTTCAGGTCTTGGTAGTGCAACAAGAAAGTCCCAATTTTCCATTTTTTTCCCAAAAACCCAAATCCCTTCCTCGCATGGGGAGTGAGACCTGCAAGTGCTGTGAGGGGATTCCAGAGGCAGAAAACCCTTAACATTTTTCTCACTTTTTTTCTCCCCAGTTGCCCAATCAGCTCAACCAGAGTGGGATTCCCATGAAATGATGGAAAATCCTTATTTTCAGCCCACCACCCCTTTAAGATTTATTCCTGTGCAGCTGCCACAGGAATTCCAACCTTCCTTTTAGTCTAATTTTCCCCTAATTTTCCCCCTATTCCTATATATATATTCTCTCTAGTTCTATTTATTCTATTTATATTCTCTATCATTCATTTAAATTCCCCTATTTTGTCCAATAGTTATTCTTTAGTAGGTTATTAATTCCAGTGGAAAGGGAGTGATTTTTCTGCAGTCCCTTTCCATTGGGATACCTTTCCATCTTGCCCCACTAAACTGCAGCACAGATGTTAAGCACATTTCACTGTGCACTCAGCGTGTGCATATTTTTAACATAACTTGTCTTGAAAATATTTATTCAAGCCAAGACAACAGAAAATTAGAGTAATTTGATTGCTCAGGCTTAAGGAATAGATTACTACTGTTCCAGATGTAAGGAACAACAGACTACTTGGTCTCTCCAGGCTGAAAAAAAAAAAACAACAACCCTTTGGCTCCTGATTCCAACCATATTTGCTATTATGTTCCCAGTAAATCTTTTAAAAATTGAACACTTTTAAAGATTTTCACTTCCAACTTCTGCCAGCCGGCGTTAGGAGAATTCCAGCCCCAGATCAGCTCGTTAGCAAGGGGCTCAGAGTGGGCCCTGCTCCACGGGGGCAATTACAGAGTGGGGTTATAAATCATCCCTGCTGGGGAATCAGGGTGCCAGAGATCTCAGGAGCTCACTTGGGGCTTGGACCGTGCAGGGCTTTCAGCAGTCAGGGCTGATTTAATTCCAGAATGGGGCGTTTGGCACAGAAATTGCATAATTTGGTTTGCAGGTTAGTTTTTTTCTCTTCTCATCTTCAGCTAATTTTTTTTTGTTAGCTCTGCAGTTATCACTCCAATTTTGGAGCTGTTTTAATTGGTTTTCCCCCTTCTTTTTGTGTGATTTACCTGCAGTTGCCATTTTTATGCTGATTCTTTGTATCACTCACCATGTTTCTGTGCATTTGGCACAGAAATTGCATAATCTGGTTTGCAGGTTGGTTTTCTTCTCTTCTCATCTTCAACTAATTTTTTTTTGTTACCTCTGCAGTTATCACTCCAATTTTGGAGCTGTTTTAATTGGTTTTCCCCCTTCTTTTTGTGTGATTTACCTGCAGTTGCCATTTTTATGCTGATTCTTTGTATCACCATGTTTCTGAATGTGTGGAAACGTGCAATAGGAAAGCAAGATGGAAACACTGATTTGCCTTCCCAGGATCTAAAATACGAATATGTGTTTTAGATAATAAATAGAACACAATAGCCTGTGTTAGTAAGTGGTTGTGCAGTCAGATATCAGAAGATTGTGGGGCTGTGGGAGGATATTTTAAGGTGAACTTCTCTTCGTGTGAGAGCTGCTGACACCAAACCAGGGTCACAGCTCCTCAACACAGATGACGGGCAGATATTTTGCTAAAATTCCCATTTTGCTGTGGGTCTCATCTCCATTTTCCCCCAAGTACCATTTTCCTTTATTTCTGGGGCTATTTGCCATTTTTATCACTCTCCAAGACAGAAAGTCAGCGATTAATAAAGAAAGAATTAAGGTGGAAGGTCACATGTTGTTAAAGAAAGGATCATTCTCAGGCTGTCTCTGGTGTTCTCCCAGCTCTCTGCTGATCCCTTCACCATAGGCTGCTCTGTTTATTTGGAAGATTATTTTTCAAGGATTAGCTTTCTCTTTTTTTTTTTCCCTGACCTTTTTCAACAAAAAAATGTTTGTGCAGGGTTTTCCAGAGCCTGCACCATGCGACTTAAAGCATTCTACATAACACATCCCCCTCTCTGAGCCACCAGCTGACTCTGCTCCAGCAGGGCTTGGAAAAGAGACACAAAACCTTTGCTCCAGTGTCTGCTGTTACCTCAGGAATTTTCTCATTTAGGGTGAAGATGAGCATGAGGAAATAGCCAATAATTGTTCTTGTACAACAATAATTGTCCTTGCACAGCAGCTCCCTGGGTTTAAAATTATTTCCTTAAATGCATCCTTCTTTTCTGTACTCTGGACAGCAAAGAATGCCAGATATTTCTGCACTCATGGCAGATTTTTCTCCTGTCAGAGCTGAGTGAAGCAGTCACTCAGTGAAGTAAAGCACCAATTCTGCTCCTTTTTGGACAAACCCTGGGCCTCCTTAGCCTGGGTATAACCATGGGCATCCTCAGGGTCCATCCTTAAAGCCAGGTTTAGTGAATACAGCCCTTGGAATCACAGCTGCCTCGATGTGAGGCAGTGAAAGCAGAATCTATAAATGGAGACATGAATTTGGGCTGCTGCTCCAGCAGTGGGGAGCTCTAACAGCTCTGTGTGGGCTCTGGCAGCTGCAAGTCTGGGTTGTCTGAAGGGAGAGCTCCTTCATTCCTGTCCTTCCACAGGCACCTTTTGAGGAACACAAATGTTTGGGTGTAAAAGGTTGTTAGGAGCTGAGTTGCTGCTGAAATCCCAGCACCTTGTGTCATTTTTCACATAATAACCAGGATGGAGCAGAGCACCCCTGGCAAGGGAACTCGAGCCCTGCTGCTAAATGTGAACTGACAGCCCAGTGAAAACAAAAGTCTTAATTTCCCTCATTTGTCTGCTTTGTACCCAGCCAGAAACTGCGCCGAGTGCTCTTATTAAATCTCCAGGAGAAATCCTGGGATTCTAAATCTGCTGAGTGCACACGGTGGTGCCACGGTGTCCTCGCCCTGTGCCAAAGCAAATCCTGCCCTTGAGCAATCCTTCTGCTGGGTGTCTGCATGAACCTTTGCTGGGGCTGAGCTGCTCGCAGGAGCTCACAATCTCTGCAGGTTATCAAGGTGCCACCAGCAAACTCTGCGGCCTTGGATTTCATTTCATTAGTTACATTTCATTTCATTTCAGTTACGTCACGTCACGTCATTTAATTCCATTTAATTGAATTGAATGTAATTTCATTTCATTTCTGTTACATCATGTCATGTCATTTAATTTCATGTAATGTCATGTCATTTCATTCCATCCCATTCCATTCCATTCCATTCC
>VWZV01003269.1:338645-365772 GCA_013397155.1 Irena cyanogastra
AGAGAGAACAGGGGCTCCCCTGGAATTTCCTAACCCTGGCACTGCTCTGGGCTTTGTTCCTGGGAAAGATAAGAGGGGTCCTCTGGAATTTCCTAAACTCTTGCACTGCTCTGGGCTTTGCTCCTCTGGGAGAAAACAGGGGGTCTCTGGAATTTTATAACCCTGGCACTGCTGTGGGATTTTCTCCTGGGGAAGGAACAGGGCTCCCCTGGAATTTCCTAAACCCTGGCACTGCTGTGGGATTTTCTCCTGGGGAAGGAACAGGGCTCCCCTGGAATTTCCAAACCCTGGCACTGCTGTGGGATTTGCTCCTGGGGAAGGAACAGGGCTCCCCTAGAATTTCCAAACGCTGGCACTGCTCTGGGCTTTGCTCCTCAGGGAGGAGCAGGGCTCCCCTGGAAGTTCATCTGGATGTGCCGCTGTGCTCAGCGTGTTTATTTGCATTGCCTTGCCTTCCAGAGGGAGCCTATATCCATTTCCAGCCTAACGAGTTCCTTAAAGCATGGCAGTCGCCACGGCTTTGAAACCTAATCCCTGTGGCTCTGCAGTAGCACTCCACCAAATGCCGAGCTCCTTGTTTGTTCAGCTAATAAAAAAATCATCAGTGGTTTGTCCTTCCGTGAGGCTTCCGCGGCTGCTGCGGCAGTCGGGGCTGAACGAGCCGGCTCTGCCCTGCTCCTGCCGATTCTCCATTGTGCAGGCTGTTAACTTGGACAGGCTGGGCTGGGATTTTGTGCCAAAGCCGTGCCGGGGTCACAAGCCCGCAGCCCTTTGTGCTGCTGGGTG
Organism: Irena cyanogastra; assembly: GCA_013397155.1. Classification (NCBI taxonomy): domain Eukaryota; kingdom Metazoa; phylum Chordata; class Aves; order Passeriformes; family Irenidae; genus Irena; species Irena cyanogastra. Next base: position 339,432 of record VWZV01003269.1, read on the forward strand.
CAATTAAGGTGAAGGCTCGCGACTCGTAATTGTGTTTTTTAGAAGTGGCTCTTCTGCACCGACAAACCCTGGCTGAGCCTTGGGGATGTGGGATTGCTGCCTGATGTAAGGATTCAGGAGATTGATTTGGTCAAACCTGCGTGGGGCTGGCAGTGCTGAGCTCTGCATGCCCGGGGTGGGATGGGATTCCCTGGAATGTCCTTGGAAATCATGGGGAATCATCACGAATCATCAGTGCAGGACCATGCTGATGAAACTTAAGATGCCCCCAAAAGCAGCAGCGAAAATAATTTTAGTTAAGTTTGGATTGAATTTTTCTTGATGTTAGTGAGTACCTGAATCCAGAAGATGTAAGAAACTTTCTTACAGTAAATAAGCTGTAACTGTGACTAAATCGATTAACTCCTTCCATCAATGAAGGGATTAAGAAGAAGCCTCCGAAGCATTGATGTAAACCTTTTGTGCAGACTAATTACCTGCATAATTGCTTTTTGTGAGGCCAGCCTGGATCAGAAGTGCCATGAGGGCAGGACAAGGGGCAGGACAGGAGGCAGGACAAGGACAGCCTGTGCTGTGATTGAAACCCAGCCTAGAGCCATGAGCAGGGAGTTCAGTGTCCACCTCCCAGAGCCCCTGCCCTCTCTGGAGGCTGCTAATGAACACAGATTAGCTGGAGGGCCTTGGTTTGGTCTCTGGGGGATGTGGGTCAGGCTCCCAAGGAGACCCGAGCTGGGCCCAGCTCCCCACACACCCACAGAGCAGCTCTCACAAGTGGCATCTGCTCGACCCGAAGCAAAATTGAAGAAAACAGCCTTTTAGCAGAAGAAATGAAGTTTTAAATCCACCTTCCAAGCCTGAGATCGGGCCTGTGAGAGTTTTAGGGTGTAAGTTCCTCCCGAACAATCAATGTAGCTCAGTCCCAGCTCGGCCAAAGCATCCAGCTCTGGCATCAGTTAAATATTTACATTCCCCCCTTTTTCTATATAAATTGTGCTCTATTAGCATAGCTTTCACAGTGTGGCCTTGTGTTCCAGCCCCTGGCTGCAGTTGGCAGTTTGTGCATTAATCACCAGCGAGCCATGTAAAACCTGAAGCACGAGGCTGCAGCCATCAACCAGGCAGCATTTACTGCTCCATCATGGGCAGCCAATAAGTCATGGGGCAACGTCTGCCTCGGAGCACGAGGGCCTGCAAGCACAGGGAGCCTTTGGGGAGACTTCTGTGTATTTAAGGAGTAATTGTTTCGGGCCCTGCCATTAATTCATCAGCTGACACGGGCCCGTTTTTCGTCGCCGCAACAAAAATAATTATCGGGCTCAGGAAAGCGGCCGTGGATTGGCACATGGCAGCCTGGTGCTGTGATTTTCTGCAGGAGTTATAAGGGTTTAATTGTGGCTCTCTGGTCTCCTCGTCCTCTGCAGTGGGCTGTGCTGAGGTGCGAGGAGTTACGGCGTGCCGCGATTTATGGGGGATGTAAATGATTTCTTGTTTGCCCTCCCTGGGCTTGGCTGCCTTTGCCTTCTTTCGAGCCTTTGTGGGTGGATTTAGTGCAGTGGCACTGATGGAAGCCAGGGACAAGCCAGCAGGTGCAGCCCTGTCCAGCCACTTCATCCTCGTCTCTCAACACGTCTGTGCCGTTCTGCTGGTGGGGAGGGAAGCACACGGGAACCTGTGCCAGGAGAGGAGCAGGCCCCCAGGGTGCTTGTGCACGGCACTGGTGCCTCCAGGAAAGCAAATTGCAGAAGTAAATGTGGGCTGTGGGTCACTTGGAGTCATGAGGATGTGTAGGTGTGAGAAATGATACTCACTTTCAAAAAATTTAAACGGTTTATTAAGCCCCTATCAAAAATACAACAGAAGACTGAATAGAGAAAATATTCCAGTGTGGGGAGCAGAGGATTTTTCCCACCATGTGCTCACCCACACAATGGAGCTCTCATCTTTTAACCATTTAGCTTCTCCCAAAGTTCTGTCCATCCACTCCTTCTTCACTTCCTGAAATCCTGATTGGAGCTCAGCTGTTGCCATGGTAACGAGCCAAGCCTCCCAAATGTCCCAAACCCAGGGCACCCCTGATTACAACACAAGGGATAAAACACAACCGTAAATCCATAAAGCTTTCCCCAACATAAATACATGATATTTCCCTTTTAATTGTGAGAGGCAACCTCAGCATCACTCACCCATCACAGCAGGCTTTGCAAGGGAGGCTCTGGAGGGATCTCAGCACTTTGCAGGCTCTGGAACTTTTGGGAAGGAAAAGTTCTTCATCTGGGACAGCCCGGGTGTGCTGTGCCACAGTGCTGCCTACCAATGCTCCTTCCATCCCTCCCTGGACTCTTCCTCACCATTCCTGGCACTGAAGAATCTTCACTTAACAGTGCCCCAGGACATCCTTCTCCTTCTCCACTCCTCACAATATGCCAATGGGTTTTTGTCACTCCTCTGTTCCTTGTCACATTCACCTCTGGACAGGCCCCATCCAGTAATTTCTTCCTGCTTTTGTCAGCTTTTTCTTCCTTCTCTTGCAGTCATCCAATTTTCTTTGGGTGCTTCCCATTTCCACTTTCTCTTCTCTCTTTCTGCCAGTCTGAGATGCCCAGCAAAGTTCATGGAAAGGCATGGAAAAAAATCCAGGTAGGTTTGGAGAGATGGGAAATTTGCATTTATTATGCAAATTCCCAGCCTTTGTAAATTTGCCTGACTAGCAGCTCTGCTGTGCCCTCTTCCAGTGCTACAGACTGTGGATCCCTATCCATTAAAACCTCTTTTTTATGGGCAGGAAAACACCGTGTTCCTCCAATACCTTCCTTCCACACCCCTCGTATTTCAGACTGAGACTGCAAATAACATTTCAGAGTACAGGTAATTTCAGAGCACAAATAATAATTCCTAGGAAAACTCGGAGATTCCTGAGTTTGTGCAGTGCAGGATCGCTCGGGCTCCACCTGAGCGGGGCCATCCCAGGAATGTGGTGCTCCAGGTCTGCTTGGGGTGCCTTGAAGAGCCACCGTGGCCACATTTCTCCAGCCCAGAAGCACAAAGGCTCCACTGTGAGCTCTGAAACGCTGGCCCTCGGCCAAGTGGCCGTTCCTTTTCTCCATTCCCTGTCATTAAAGCTGTGGCTTGCTCCAGGGCTCAGTGTTTTGCTCTTCTTAAGTGGAACTGTTAACGACCCAATTTGGAGTAATGTAAAGTGCACCCAGATTCCACAGTGACTTCTAAATCCAGCTCACATTAATGATAATCTGTAATTAATAGCTGCAATCAAAAGGAATTGTAGGGCGGTAATTAGAAATTTAGGATTAAGGTATTAGCATATAAAATGGGCCTCTTAAAAACCTCTTCTTCCAAGAGATGGCTCCGATCCCGCGGAAGAAAACAATTTTTAACTGATATGACCTTAGCCAAAGATCAAGTTACTAAAAATACCGACTCGAGGAAGGCACCAGGCTCCTGCCAAAGCATCCGAAGTTATTTTGAGAGTTTGCAGAGACTCAGACGTAGCAATCGCATCATTTTCTGATGACTTTGATATTCAAGAACAAATCTTGAGAATTACCTTTTTGAGAAGGAGTTTTAATCTCCCCAGCAGCCTTTTGGGGTGGGTGTTATTGGAACCCCCAGTGACTGCCCCCCTCTGGGCCAAGAGCTGGTGTATGCTCATGGGAGGGAGCAGATCTGCAGGAAGAGGGAAGGCAGAGGGCTCAGGTGCATGAAGCATTTTGGCTCCCTGCCCTGAAATCATAAATAGGGCACTGGGATTCCTCCTGATGGTGCATCCTAAATGGGTCAATCCTTTATCTCCAGCCCTGCAGAGCTGGAAGATTTAGAAAGGCTCCCAGGCAGAGAGGTCCTGCTGATGACAGTGCCAGTAGCAGTGGGGAGCTCTGATAGATGGAAGGGATGGGATGGAAATGAAGTTCCTAACAATTTCCAGTCCTGCACTAAATGAAATCATCCCGCTGCACGTCTCCCTTTTGAAGCTGGAAATTAATGTCTCGTGGATTTGAAATCCTCAGAGCCTGAATTGTTCACTGGTGTTGAAAATTTCCCTGTCTAATGCCAATTATTAACCTGCCCAGGGCTATCAATAATGGTAACACTGCAGGTAAAGAACAGGTAGATGTGCAGGAGTTTTGCACTTCAAGAGCTGACACAAAATTAACCATTTGAAGGTTATTAGCACCCCACAACTTCATCTCTGCATGGAGCAGCCCAGAGAGCTCCAGGGGGTCCTTTGCCAGCAGAAAATGCATTTTGGACACGGTGCTGACAGTTTGGAGCTCTGGAGGAATCATTTAAATCCTGTGAGGATCAGCTAGGGGGGCTCAGCCTGGAGCAAAGGAGGCTCAGGGGGGCCCCTGTGGCTCTGCACAGCTCCTGCCAGGAGGGGACAGCCAGGGAACAGGGACAGGATGGGGAACGGCCTCCAGCTGTGCCAGGGAGGGTCAGATTGGATATTGGAAAGAATTTCCCCATGGTAAGGGTGGTCAGGATTGGCAGGGGCTGCCCAGGGAGGGTTGGAATGCCCATCCCTGGAGTGTCCAAGGAATTCCTGGAGATGGCACTCAGAGCTCTGGGCTGGGGACAGGGTGGGCATTGGATCCTCCAAGCCTTTTCCAACCTCTGAGATTCTGGGATCTGGTAAACTCTTACCCTCTGCATCTGCCCAGGCAAGGTTTTGGCAGGTTTTTCCTTTTGCTTTTTCAGCCATGGGTCAAGCCGGTGGGGCAGAGCTAACTGGGGAAATGCCATCGTGCAGCATTTCACCCTCCTCACCAGGGTGAGCTTTACAACCCTGCTCTGGGACAGATTTATTGTGTATAACTGTAGGCTTTTGTCTTCCAAAATATTCAAAATAGCAGCTTCACCTGAGCATGGAAGGTGGAGGCACCTTGCAGGAGGATATTTTTAACATGGGCTGGTTTTTTAAATAATCCATGGAAAGTTTGTTCTGTGGGATGAGGATTGGTATCCATAGGGTTTGACCTGTGCTATCACAGATTATTAAAGGCACTGGATTCTCCTTGAGAGACAGCTGCCTTACTCAGAGAGCAGAAATGCTCAACAATTCCCCACCTTCTTGCACTTTTCCCTCACTCAGCTGATTGAAGTATTCACAATTCCCACCTCCTTTGGAAAGAGGAGGATTTCAATGCAGACAGAGAGGTACTGATGTCCTGAAAATCATATTTAAGGTATAAGCAAAAGTTGAGACATATGATAGAAATTTCAGCTTTTAAACAGACAAGAAAATGAGTAAATAATGGGTTGTATCCATTACAGTCTGTCTAAATTTCCTTCAGCAGCTCTGGGGTGGGCTGTGGAGAGGCTGGAAAGAGGCTGATTGCAAACTGGAATATCTGGGGAGATCAGATGGAAACGTGTGGGGAGCTCACAAAGCATCAGTGGAACAGAGAATGCAAAAGGCAGAAAAGGAAGATGAGGGAGATAGGACTGAGAGGAAAAACAGCCAGGAGGCAGATCTGTGGGGAGATCCTGGAAGGGATCAGTCAGGTAGGAACCAGACAGAGGGAAAGATGAAGTGTTGGTCTGGAATGTGCAGAAAAGCAAAAAAATAGCGAGCACTTAGGATAATTAGCTTTTCTCTCAGTCTGTATAACTTCATCTGCCATTCCTGTTTTCCTGAAGTTCTACCCGAGTGGGAGAGCTGAGGTGTTTGTTTGCTGGAGATTTTATTCCCCTCTTTAAGGGGGGGTTTGATGTTTCTGGTAGATGTGCAGCTATAAAATGTTCATGGGTGATTTGGCCAACAAGAGCTGGGCCTAAATCCCCTGAAGTTGTCCTGCCCTGACCCTGCTGCCAGTGTGGGATAACTCCCCTTGGTGTCTGCGCTCCTGTCTTGCCCAATCTTGTTTTTAATGTCTCGGGAAATTGGGCTTTTATCACTTCCTTGGGCAAATTCCTTCCCGGGATAACAAAGCTCACTTGGGGAAGGCTTTCTGCTCAGATTCAGAGGCTTGCAAATGGAAAACTTTTTCTTAAAACATGAATTCTGACTAGTTTATCTTATTATTCAGACTTCTAACTCCTTCTCCAAACACTTCCTCGTTCTTTTTGCTGTTTTGAGTATCCCGCAGTGAGATCTGAACTGCAATCACTCTCATTTCCCTGTTAGAAAAAAAGGAATTACTGCTGATTATAGAAAGAATTGTATTGTATAGAAAGAATTACTCCTGATTATAGAAAGAAATGTATTGTATAGAAAGAACTACTGCTGGTTATAGAAAGAAATGTATTGTATAGAAAGAATTTGGTATGGCATCGGGGTATAGAATACAAAGGATCCCCATGAAGAAGACACTTTGGATTTTGTGTTTGCCTTTTTTGACAGGACTGATTTTCCACCTTAAAAAGAGTGGGGTTTCCATCTCTGCCCCAAAAGAAGGTCCATCCCAGGCCATGCTCTGCATACTGGATATGTGCATTCCTCACTCAGCATCCATCATTGCTCGTGCTCTGCACTCTGGCAAGCAGGAGAGCCTCATTTCTATTTATTTTGCTCTCTCCTTTTTTCTGTACAACACATTTGTTCCCCATTAAAATTTTCAATTCTTTCTGGGCTCGATGTCATCTCAGTTATCTTCTCTCTTTGACTTACAGTCTCTAGTTCTTCTTACAGATGCAGGTACAGCTTTTTGTAAACCTTGCTGGAGTTTATTTAATCACAAAGGCTGTACCAGGCCTGACGTGTGAAATTCACTCCACACTTGTGCAATAGGGTGATAAAATCAGATCTTAGCCAACTTCTTTGTGGGAAGTGTGTTTGAATACACTTTACTTGGCTTTTCACAGCCTGTTGTGACTTCTCATTAACTTAAACCCAACGTTTCTTCATGGGTTGGAACAGATAATTATCTTGCCAGTGTTAAGAAGAGTCATCATTCATCTGGAATTATTCCAGGGATAAATAAAACCTTAACAGGATAATGGCTCTGATCACATTTCTCAGGCTGACTCTTCTTCCAAACAAATTAATTGTTCACGTTGAAGCTGGGCATTCGGGAAGTTTCAAGAAACAAGAATTAGTTTTTAAACTCCACATTCAAAATTCAGTTGCAATATTGACAGGACAAGAAGAAACAGCCTCAAGCTGTGCCAGGGAAGGGTCAGGTTGGACACCAGGAGGGATTTCCTCATGGAAAGGGTGGTCAGGCACTGGCAGGGGCTGGAGTCCCCATCCCTGGAGGTGCCCAAGGAAGGAGGATGCCAGGGCTGGTCACAGGGCAGGGCACAGCTTGGAACTGATGACCTTGGAGGGCTTCTCCAACCTCAGCAATCCTGGGAGTCTGTGATCTAATATTAGGCAGCTTTTTCCCCCTGTTTTGAGGAGGTGACAGCCAATGGGCAAGTCTGTTCCAGTGCCCCAAATGCTGAGCAAATCTCTGACTCATCCTTCCCAGGGCTGGCTGGGAGCTCAGCTGGAATTATCCCAGAGCTGGAATTATCCCAGAGCTGGAAATATCCCGGAGCTGGAATAATCCAGGAGCTGGAATTATCCACAACACATTCCCAGAGCTGGAATTATCCTGGAGCTGGAATGATCCAGGAGCTGGAATTATCCTGGAGCTGGAATAATCCAGGAGCTGGAATAATCCAGGAGCTGGAATTATCCCAGAGCTGGAATTATCCTGGAGGTGGAATTATCCCAGAGCTGGAATTATCCCAGAGCTGGAATTATCCTGGAGCTGGAATTGTCCCAGACCTGGAATGATCCCGGAGCTGGAATAATCCAGGAGCTGGAATTATCCAGGAGCTGGAATTATCCTACAGCTGGAATTATCCCAGAGCTGGAATTATCCCAGAGCTGTTCCAAGGGGAGGTGGCTTCCAAGGGGAGGTGGCACCACTCTCACTCTCATGCCCAGCAATCCTGAGTCATCACAGGTAGAAATGGAATTCAGGGCTGTCTCCTGGACCTTTTTTCTGGGGTGTTTTCTTCTCCTGCTCGGGGTGGTTTGTTCCTGCACGGTGTAGCTGCACTGTGAGTTCCCTTCAATCAAACCAAGTGTTTACCATGGGCACAGTGATGCTTTGCTCCTCTTTGGAACTTTAATTGAGGAAGATCAGAAAATCACCAGTCACCAGCCTGCAGAGCTTCCACAAACAGGAAAGTTTGGTCATTTAATGTGGTTTCTCCTGTGGCTGAGCTGAGGGGTGGCTGCTCTGTGACATTCATGTTTTCAAAGCCTGGTTAAGAAAACATCAATATGAACACCCTAGAGTTTTAAAAAACCAAAATACTGTGTGTGGTCATTGTGTTGTCAGTTCTGGAGTTTTAAATAACAAATGCTGCATGTGGTCACAGCGTTGTTGGTGCTTTCTGGTTAATTTTGGTTAATGTGTGGTACCTGCTGGCAGAATGCAGTTGTTTTGTGGGCTCTTCACACTAAAATATTTCCAGGTGAGCCAAAGTAGCTGCAGAAATCCGTTGTGGAGTGCCAGATGTTAGTGTGTGACAGGAAACCATTGTCTGGGGGTTTGAGCTGTGCTGTGGACACAGGGATGAACCAGCTTGGCCCCAGCAGGAGCAAGAGCACCTCAGATCCCACTCTTGGAGGGGTTTTCCCACAGGAGTTGTCCCATTTCTTGGCCAGGAGAGCTGGAAGGGTGAGGAGGGATAGGGAACCAAGCATCCCAGCCTCTGGCACAGCCTGAGCTCCTGGGCACTGTTTGGCCACTGGTTATTTGTCACCTACCCCCCATGACAGCAATACTGGCACTGGAGCTGCTTTTTTCCCCCTAAACCCTACAAGTTTAAGCCCTGTGGTCCCAAAAATTTGGGTTAGAGGGTTAGACAAGCTCAGCTGTTAATTAAAAGCAGAGAGTGAGAAGGGATGGACCCAGTGGAACAAAATCTCAATGGTGCCATCGAGTGCCACCCTGGCTGTGCCACATCCCTGTGCCCAGGGCTGTCCCCAGCAGTGGGCTCTGCCCTGGGGATCTGCTCCTGGGGGAGTTCTGATGCCTCCAAATCCCACGTTTCCACTGGGAATGCTTGGCAGAGTGTTGGATAAGCAGTGCTGCCAGGTGGGCTTTTAAGCCAGGCTTTATTTACAGCGAGGGCACTGGCAGTGTCTGAGCCAAAGAGCTTTGTGGGTTTGTCTGGCCTGGTGTTTACAATTCCTTGTGGTTTTTTAGTGAAATAGAAGAGTTGCCAACACATCAAATAAAGGCAGAACATCTCTGCATATCCTTGCATGCCATGTTTTATGAGTGAAATCTGAAATAAGCTAAAGGATGGTGTCAAAGCAAAATGAATGCACTTGAGAGCGTTCCTGTTCTCTCACTCACAGCATCCCAGCTCTGCCTTCCCCGTGCACCTCTGAGATCACCCAGCACTGGGGGTCCCTCCAGGCTGCAGGACTGGGCTGTGGGATGTTCATTTTCAGTGACTCTTTCCAGGACTGGCACCCTGAGCACTGCTTGGTTTGATTTCTCCCTCCCTCTCCCACTCCCAGTGCCTGCCAGCATCACTCTCCTCCTTCCCCAGGCCAGGTTCCCCAGGGCTGCCTGGACACAGGGAGCTGGGAGCTGCTCTGCTTTCCCATGCCATGGAATGTGTGCACACCCCTCCTTCCCACCAGCACTCACCTAAACTCAGATCAAATCTGTTTCTCCCTGGGGATGGCTCCAAAAGCCTTCCCTGATGCCTGAGCAGCCTCAGTTTCATGTGGATCTGCTGTTAGAGGGAGACAGCAAATCCTGGATGCTGGGTGAAGTTTGGCTACAGGGAATGTTCTGCTATAACCTAGAGCTGAGGCAGGACTGCTGGCTTAACACCACCCTCCCTGTGATCTGCTGCTTAAAACAGAAGTACAGCCTTAAATCTCCATTCAGATTTTTCCTGAAGAGTAAAGAATTCTCCCAGCAACCAGCAGGGCTCAGACCAGTCCCTCCAGCCCTGTTCCCAGGAGTTTTCATACAAGAAGCCCTGTGAACTGCAGTGTATAAACCACAGCCCTTCTCGTGCACATGGGTTTGCAGGATTCAAACAGCTTGTAAATATTGATAGATCACACCTTCAGCAGGCTCTCAGCACCGTGTGCCCCTCAGCTCCACCACTGCAGAGCCTTCTGCCTCTCTAAAACCCCTGGAGAGATTTTAGGGTGGGTCAAGTCTGCTGCCTTGTGAGGACTGCTCTAGAGCAGAGGCTGGGCAGAGTTCCAGAATAAAGCAGGGATTTATTAAAAGGATTTCCTCCATGCATCCACCTTGGGCAGCACAAGAGCCCAGCCAGGGCTGCACCCAAGATGAACCAAAATGGTCCCAAAATGCAGCCCGGGCATGGGCTCTGTCACTGGGATCAGTTCTGCTCCATTTGCACCTTGGAGTTCATTGTCCAATTCCAGCTTTAGCTTCTGCACTCCCATCCTGCTTGTTTTTCTCTCTCCAGCCCATGTTGTTTGTGCTCCTGGGCTGAGATTTGGATCATTTGTCCTTGGTCCCCAGCTGGAGCAGGAATTGTTTTGTGTCCCTGCTCTGTGCAGAGAGCTCACCATGCTCTGATATGAAGCCCAGACCCACACACTAAAGCAGCACAGAATGTGAAAATAGAAAAGCTCAAACCTGAGGCATCGAGTCCATCCTAAAGATTGGCTGCTTAATTAGCACGAGGCTCTCAGTGAGCAGCATTGCCAAACCAACTCCAGCCCTGGCCCCCTGCCTTTCCCCTTGGCTGCTTCTGCTGCCCAGATGGCTCAGCACAGAGCATCAAATCATTTTATTCCCATGACAGCAACTTGATTCCTGATGATATAGAATCCATATATTAACAGCAACTCGTGCTTTTTCTCTTTTCCCCTTCCAGGAGTGAATTCCTCGGTTGTTGCTGATTTCATGCCCACATCGTCATGGAATATCTCAAGTGAATTAGATAAAGGTAAGCAGGCGGAAAAAGAAAACCCAAAACCACCTGAAACCAGATTTAAAAATCTCCATTTTTCTTGACTTGACCAAATCAGCAAACAAAGGGGATCAGGGGTATTCAAGATAAACCTCATTTGTCTCGCAATCCTTTGACATCTAATTCCTGTGGTTCTGTCATTTCTGGAGATTGCTGTGTTTGTTTCTTGTACCAAGAAAATGTTGCACATGGCAAAAATATTTGAAGATGTTCTGTCACATGTTTTTTTCTGGTGGATCTTGGGATTTGAGCTCAAAATTCACAAGCATCAGGCACTCAGTTTGCTCTGATGTGTTTTATTACGAAATTCTGAGGCTTCAATAATACAAAATACATTTGCAGCTGGTAATTAGGTGTAATTTGGAGCACTCCAAGGGGTATATATTGTAAAAAAAATGAGTGATTTATCATTCTCCTTCATTTTGTAAATTAAGCACTAATTTAAGGCAAATTGCTGAGATTCCTTCATTGCAAGGCAATGGCTGCAGCTCCTGAGTCAAACCTGTGCATCTTTGAGGATGCTCTTAGCCACCCTCACTCTGCAATTTGCCAACCACTTACCACTGAGATGGAAATTTCCCACAGTGGAATTCTGCCCCAGATGGTTTTCCCAACTGCTTTTGTCTGTGTTTCTTTGAACATGTGTTCATAATGTTTGATGTTTATGCATAAGTATATTTTCTGTGCTTAAGGATGAGGGGAATATGTAATTCTGGGTATTTGGGTGGATTCTTTCACATCTGCCTTCCCAGCAGGGATGGGGCAGGACTTTCTGGTGATCCAGGACACAGTGGAGAAGATGAAAGTCAAAGGGCTGGTGCTTGCTTGTGGGAAAGGGAGAAAACTTGTGGTCATTCAGCAGAGAATTCCCAAATCCCAGCGAATTCTGAGGGAAGGTGTTGACAGAATGGAGTTTTTATCCCATTGCAAGGATTCATCCATGCGCTCGTGGCAGCTCTGGGCTGTGCTCAGGGACATCCCAAAGCTGGGGACAAGGGAAGGTGGTGCTTGCCCAGGCAGGACATGGAATCACAGAGTGCTCTGGGTTGGGAAGGACCTTAAATCCCACCCAGGGCCACCCCAGGGACACCTCCCACTGTCCCAGGCTGCTCCAAACCCCATCCAGCCTGGCCTTGGGCACTGCCAGGGATCCAGGGACAACCACAGCTGCTCTGGGCACCTGTGCCAGGGAAGGATTTCATCCTGATATCCCATCTAAACTTCCTCTCTTCCCACAGTTCTTCCTCGTTTGGCAGCTTGCTTTGGTTTTTCAGAAAGCAGCAAATAATTAAGCGACCTAGAAAATAAAAGTAAAGGCCACCAATCCACTCAAAAGTTCAGAAATGCCAGAGAAGGCACAGCTTTGGCTTTGGAGAGCCTGAGCAGAGCTAGCACTCTATGATCGGATTATCTCCCAGTTCCCTCCGTGGCACCTGCTGCGAGCTGGAGCTGCTGTCAGGAGCAGGTAAAGCAAAACTCCCGGCTGTCGGGGGCAGGTAAAGCAAAACTCCCGGCTGTCGGGAGCAGGTAAAGCAAAACTCCCGGCTGTCGGGGGCAGGTAAAGCAAAACTCCCGGCTGTCGGGAGCAGGTAAAGCAAAACTCCCGGCTGTCGGGGGCAGGTAAAGCAAAACTCCCGGCTGTCGGGGGCAGGTAAAGCAAAACTCCCGGTTATCAGGAGCAGGTAAAGCAAAACTCCCGGCTGTCGGGAGCAGGTAAAGCGAATTCCCGGTTATCGGGAGCAGGTAAAGCGAATTCCCGGTTATCGGGAGCAGGTAAAGCGAAGCTCCCGGCTGTCAGGAGCAGGTAAAGTGAATTCCTGGTTGTCGGGAGCAGGTAAAGTGAAGTTCCCGGTTTTTAACCCGGCTGGAATGCGGCAATTAGCAGGTTCGGGCTGAATGCCGCATTCCTGGGGGATTACCGGCCTGGCTCAGGCTGATTAGCACCGAGGGTGCCGGCAGCTGCCACACCTGAGCGCGGATTTACACACGGGATTAAAACGCCTTCAAAAAGCTCCGGCACAGGGGCGGCTCCTCCCGGGGCTCCTGGCAGCCAAGGAACGCGGGCTCGGGCTTGTCCCAGCCCGGCTTTCGTGTGGGAGCTGCTGCTTCTCCCAGAGCCCTGGAAAACTCCAGCTGGGATCAAGGCAAGCGCTGGGATCGAGCACACGCTGAGCTGGGCACGGGAAACCTCCGAGGAGAAAATGAGGTTCGGTTCTCGTTTGTTTTGCGTCTCAAGGAGTGTCCTGGTTTGGACAGGCAGGTGTGTGCTGAGGAGGGCAGGAGCCTCCCCTGAAATGGAAAATGTGAACTCCCTCCTCTGAATTATTGTGATTCTGAAATTAAGGGGCTCTCAGGTAAAGATATGAGAGCAGGAGTAACAGTTCTTTGTTAGGGAAATTAAAATATAAATGCAATAGCACAAACAAAGCAACTGGCAGAGTGAGACCAGCCCTGCCCCCGTGTGTGTCAGGGTGTTGGTGGCAGTGCCATTCCATCCATGGTGGCAGTGCCATTCCATGGTGGCAGTGCCATTCCATCCATGGTGGCAGTGCCATTCCATGGTGGCTCAGCCCTCCTGCAGTGCCAGGGGTGGCTCTGCTGGAGCAGGGATCCTGGACAAGGCTGGAGTTCTCCTCTGGAGCTCCAGGGCTGCTGCAGATGGGCCTGGGCTCCCTCTGGGAATGCAGGGCAGAAGAAAGCTGAAACTCTGGGAATGCAGTGGGAAAAGGCTGCCCTGGTGCCCCAAAATCTCAGATTCTATCCGGGAAGGAATGCTTGGCTCCTCCCCTGGGTGAGCCTCTCCCCATGGGATGAGGGAGGGCTTGTCCCTGCATGTCCCCATGCAGGGGCACTCACTGGCCATGAACAGAAGATAATTAATAATTAATAGCCCATTAACAGCAGAGATCTCTTGGGGGGAGGATTGGTTGTGGGAGAGATAGAGAAAACTGCCCCAGCTCTGACTGATTGCAACAGAACTCACACCCCAGCCACATCCTGCATTTCCAGCCCAAGACAAGGAGCCAAACCCCACTTGTCTTCCAGGAGGTCACGCAGTAAGACTCATTTTAAAGCCTGTTAAGTTCACCACATGAAAGTGGTTTCCAACCAGATTTCCCAATTAAATCCCTGCCTGCTCTAAGTGGCTCCAGCTCTACCTGCTGCCTCTGGGAAACGAGCATGTCCTCCCCCAGTGCTGGGCGAGGAGGAACAGCCTGATAATAATAATAATCTGCATTTTGAAATAATGACTTAATCTGGTGCTTTCCTTCGCCGGGTGAGTTCTGCAGTGATTATCTTACAACTGAGCCCTATTCAGGTTTCAATTTCTATTAAATAAGCTAAATGGACAGCATTAAACAGTTGCCCGTTTATTCTTTTTAGCAGGAAATGAATTTAAAAGAGACGCAGCCACCCGTGAAGAGCTGTTGAAAGCAACGATTGATGGGAGGGAGGAGGTGGTTTCTCACCAAAACCTTAAAAAAACAAACAAACTGGGCATAAAAACTAAAAAATAATCACTTTTAAAACGAGGGAGATTTAGCTATGAGCATTTCTCTCTCTTTCCCTACTGGTAAACCATGGTGTGCAGAGGGAATGCCACAGGGGAGAAAGAGAAATGAAAATACGATCCTACAAATATTTAATTCTGTAAGGAGAGATAAGTGAAGCTGGGGGAGAAAAGGGGGCTGTGGTGGTAAGAAAAGCCCCATTCCAAGGGGCTGGTGGCAGCACGTGGAGCTTTTAATTTTCAAATTTTTGGTTGAGATTCCCTTTGGAGTGGGGAGCCTGGAGCAGCCCCAGGTGGGAGATCTCCCATGGAACTGTGGTTCAGGAGGGAAATTCTGATCCACGTGTGCTCCTGCACAGCCCCAGCATGTGGCACTGGGATTTCTCCTTGGATTTCTCCTTCCCTGCACGTTCCCTCCCTTTCTGTCCCCTCTCACTCCAGCTCCTGCTCTGGGTAAGCTCCCACTTTCCCATCTTCTTTTCCTCCTTTAGAAAGGTGGAGAGCCCTCCATTCAGCTGCTCCTGTGCCACAAAACAGATCATGGAAGGAGAGACTTTTCCTTCTTCCTTCCATCCCATGTCAGTTCATTGGAATGGGAACCTATTTCCATCTGCTACACTGGAGGAATTGTTCAGGATCTCTTCATCCTTAGGCAAAGGGAATATTGGAGTCCCTGCCAGGAAAGGGCCAGCTTTGGAGCATTATTTTAACTGAGAGCAGAACTCAGCTTCAGTGGCTGTGCTTTCTGCAGGGCTGATAAGAGAATGGTGCTGTCACTGCAGCTGCCCTGGGATGGGTCCTCCCAGTGCCCCATTCCCACCTGCAGCCTCCTCCAGAGGCACAGGGACATGTCCTGGCACAGAGATGTGTCCTGGCTGAGGGCACTGGGGCATGGCTGAAGCTCATTTCTTTTGTTGTTCCTCCTCCCAGGATCTCTTCCCTTGGTCCTTCAGCTTCCAAAGAAAACCATTACTGTGAGTTTTTGCCTATTTTCCTTTTCCTTTCATGGTCTATCACTCTGGCAAACAAGTATAAAGCCTTGGAGCTTGAGATCCATTTCCAGACATCCACGATGCCAAGCTCAGGCTTTGAGCTCCCCACAGCCTCTGTTCCAGCCCCTGGAACAAACATTCCCTGGAGGGCTTGGCAGAAGATTCAGCTGGGATTTATCCTTAACATTCAAAGGCATCTCAAGGATCACTTGGTATCCATGGTCTGGGGATCACAGTCATTTTATGTCCAAATGAGGGATGGGAGAGGTGCAGGGTCTGGGACTGCGTGTCCTGAACTTCCTGGAGATCCTGATGTGGGCAGAACATTCCCTGGAAGGGCTGGAAACTGCAGGCAGTGGAAGGTCTGCAGGACATCCAGGGCTGCAGCCAGGCTGCTCATGGAGCCTTTGGCTCACCCTCAGTGACAAATCCAGGCTCAAGCTGCCCCCTTGGCACGTCCTTGCAGGCAGGGAAAGGACTCCAAAGGCTGGGAGTTCTCTGAGGGAAAATCTCAGTGATCTCCCAGGGAGGATTTGACTCTTAGGCAAACTGCATCCCAAACAACATAAACACAACCAAAAAACTGCGTGGGTCGAGGCCTCCTGCCTTTGCCCCCAGTCCTTTAGAGATCCCAGATTCCCCTTGGAAATCACTGGATGCGAATTTGATACGTGCACTGAAAGGGGAAGAATTACAGCTTTCACATTCATGCACAATTTACCTTTCTGTTTTCCTTTATTATCTGGGGGATATGGGGTAAATCAAGCTCCCCTGATGGGGCTCAGGGTTCTGATTCCATTTGTGGGGTCCCATTAGTAGCAGGGCAGTAAATTACTGCTACTTTGTTTGAAAATTTTTTTAGCCACAGTACATTAGCTCCTTTTGTTTGCTTTTCCACTGACGGAGTGCACTTTTTATTTGAGAATTTGTGTTTCTTGAATGTCTCATTTATAAATAATACAGGGTGTGAAATTTGAAGGTCACAGAACACAGCCTGGAAATGAAACCACCCTGAGTGACTTTGGGCTTTCACGGCAAAAATCTTCCAAAAAAGCTTCACTTACATTGAATTTTTTACATAATCTGTGTGCAGTGAATATTGACCATTTTACATAAGGTAACTCTATATAATAACCTTTTCCTGGCTCATCCAGCTATCTTTGTTTATTTGAAAGATTGATAGATCAGAGGGTCAAGGGACGTGTTTTATTGGACGTTCCTGTTCCAAATTTCCTGACATTTTTGGTTGGAAAAAAAATAGACCTTTAAAAGGCACAGAAAGGACTAATAAGAACCAGATCCTAAAGTGATGCTATGTCAAAATGTCAGAAATAACAGCTTTTCTTTGACTCCACAGCATTAATCTTGAGGCACATACCTTTCCATGCACCCTCCCTTTAATGCTTGAGTTTTTCTTTGTGGCTCTTTACTGCAGAGCAGCTTCTAAAGTGACAACAAAATCCCTTGATGGTTTTCAGTAGTTGGCTTTATAGCTGGATGTGGACATTTGTTTACCTATTCCAAATCACTTTTTTTTTTTTTGGTGATAAAGTTTAGAGATTTCCTACTTAGGCTATAAAACTGGTTCCTGAGTAAAGAAAATCTTCATTTCCCCTCAAAGTGACCTCTGACTCATCTGTCCTTAAACCTCAGAGCTGTCTGATGAAAGGAGGGGCAGAAGCAACTCTCAGATGCATTCAAGAGTTCGTGGAGGGCAGGGAGTTGCCCAGTTCCTATCAAAAGCAGTGGGATTCAGGTTCCAGGTAATTTTTTGGAAGTCTGGTTTCCCTCCACGAGCCCGGTGCCGTCTCTAAGCTGCCAATTATAAATATAAAAATTAATTCTGAGCATCCCAGTGACAGTCACAGGTGGAGATCTGAAAAGCCATCAGGCCTCGAGCTGTGCCCTGCCTGGTTGAGGTCAGGGAGTTCCCCTGGGTGGCACTGAACCCTCTGGGAAGGGAAAGTCCAGGACAGAATTTCCATGTGCATCCCAAAGTGACTCCTGCACATCTCTGAGGAATCCCATTGGAGTAAAGCTGGCCAAGCTGAGGCAGCAGAGGGTTTCCTTTGTCCCAAGACTACAGACATTGGATATTTCCATGTGATTATCTGGGCTTCTTTAGCCCTGATATTCTTCAAGAGCTGTCAGATCACGACTTGAGTGCAGCATCACTCATTCCTCTTGTTTATTCATTTAAAACAAGTGAAATTCCAAGTGGGAGTTTGCCTTTTACCCCTTTTAATAACAAGGTGTGGTGGTCAGACCCGTGGGGAGTGGTCATGCTGTGTGAGTTCTGGGCAGATCCAGCAATCCATGGTGAATCCTTTTCCCAAGGGATGTGTACGGCCACGCTTCCAGCAGAAATCCTGCTGCTTCCTTCCTTTGCATGGAGCAGCCAGCAAGCCCCTCCAGCACCTTCAGTCTGGGTGAACTCTGTGTTGCTGACCTTCTCCAAAGATGTTTATTCCACGTGGAAAATTCCCAGTGGAGTGATCTTGGTGGGGGTGCTGAGATTGGTGAGTATGGAGCACATCCAGGTGTGGCACCACGCTGGGCTCCTGGGTGATCCAAGGCTCTGAATGAATGAAAGTTCAGCTTTCCCTGAGACACTTTTGGGCATTTTTCCAGTCTGTGCAGTGACAAAGAACCGGGGAGCTGCCAAACCTTTCAGTTCACAAACATAATCCAAGGCCAGGCTGGACAGGGCTTGATGCAGTGGAAGGGTCCCTGCCCATGGCAGGGCTTGGAATGAGCTGATGGCTGAGGTCCCTCCCAGCCCAGAACATTCCAGGGTTCCATAAATGCAATCAGCACTGGAATGTTGGTGTCCCAGTGCTTTACTCCACTCAGATCAGGTTCTGCTTTCTGTGCTGCAGTGCAGGTTTGAATCTTCAAATCCAGAACTGAACAACTTCTCCAGGCCACAGCTGGAAAAGGTGTCCCCACAGCTGCCTGAGGAAAGGTCTGGAGATGTTTGCAGAGAACTGTGTTGTTCCCCAACTGTAATGGAAGGAACTTGGCTCACCAGCCTTTCTTGTGCACCTGGATTAAAGCTGGTTTAGGCTTGAGCAGAAACTTTAATTTTAGCTTTTCTTTGAATATCCCGAAAGATCAGAAGGGCAGAAAGAGAAGGATAAATGAAACAACAACTCTTCTCATAAAATGACCCTTCCAGGTTCTAATCCTGCATCCCCACCGTGCTTTAAACACCTTGTGAGATCAGAAACATGCAGCACACACGGTGCTGGGGGGAAAGGTCTCACTGTGGCCAGCAAAACCCTCCTGCAAGCCAAGAGGGTGTTACTGCTCTAAGATGTGTCTCTGGTAATTTAAGATAGAGTAACCATGTGGTCACAGAGCAGATTAACATTCCTGGCTGGCCAGGATGAGCTTTTATTTTGAAAGCCACCTGGGTTCCACTTAAAAGTAGTAGAATAGTGGAGGATTTATTAGGACTGGGCAGGCTCCTATTTAACAATGTCAAGGCAGAGCTGTGGAAATGCAGACACTTTTCTTCTTTGGATACACGCAAGGCTCTACGTTTCATCCTTGCACAGCTGTTGCTGTTCTGTAACATCAAACCAGCCCAGAGTTTGGCCATGAAGGATCTCTAATATTTGGGTTTTATATGCAGTGTCTCCAATTTATGCGCTCAGAATCGTGAGGATGACTTATGATGTGTTGTGTTTGCCTTGGCAATGGCTCAAACCCAGAAATATATTTCAGGCTTGGCTTTCCAGATATTATCTCAAGTCATTTAAAAGTTCATTATAGGGCACCCGCTAGTGCTGCTCTAGTAAAGGGGCTGTCAGCATTTTTCAAGGGTTTATAACTCAGCCATTTAAAAAAAAACAACTCTCTGTGGGCTGAAACTTGGCATTCAGGGTCTAGGCCCAGCAGTAAATTGTTTTTACAAATTAAAAAAAAATCAGTTTGACTATTATTAAATTATAGGTGGGCTAAATTTTATTTAGAACTCTTTCAGGCTATTCTCCCGTACTCCTGTAAATTAAAACGTTTCCCAAATGTTTTTATAGAGTGCTACTCTAAAATATGGACAAGCTTTTGTTCTGTGCTTGAAACTCTGAGATTTAACTTAAAATATAATAACAGTGCTTATCCCAGCACAGCACTTTTCACCTTCAAAGTGCTTCATGAGCATTATCTCATTAATGCACATAGCAGCCTCCCCATGATGTAAGGGGGATTATTATCCTCACTTTATGGCTGGAGACATCGAGCCAAAAGGTTTAAGGCTGTTTTTAAAAGGCCTTAGTTGCACAAATCCCATGTGAGCTTTGATTGGCTTTGGGTGTCTACTTCCCTTTGGCTCTTCTAAAAATCACAACTGAGCTGATTCACCCAAGGCTGCTCCGAGCCAGGATTAAACTCAGACTTTCCAAAGGCCAGTGCCACCAGACTGGATCATTCCCAGCACACAAAACCATCCTTTTTTCTAAGAAATTGTTCTTTAGGTCAGAGGGAGTCAATCTGGAGAGCTCCTGGATAGCAGGAGAGGGTCAGATGAATTTTGGTGAAATGGTTTGGATTGGAAGGGACATAAAAGCTCCATTCCCACCCCAGGGACACCTTCCACTCTCCCAGGCTGCTCCAGCATGGCCTTGGACACTTCCAGGGATCCAGGGGCAGCCACAGCTGCTCTGGGAAAACCATGCCAGGGCCTCACCCCCCTCACGGGGAAGAATTTCTCCTTTGATGGGCTTTGGAAGGTGAGAGACACAATAAAATATAACTCCAGCCCCTCCACACCAGGCAAGGGCAGCGATGGATGAGGTTGGTGCATGCCAGGGAAGGGATGCCATCATTTTGTGTGCCTCAGCAGCAATCCAAGGTGTTTGGGGAGTTCATTTTCAATTCCAAAACTGCTTTATCTATGAGGAACATCTCCCAGAGCTCCCAATGGCTTCAAAGCTGCCCTGTGTAAATCTCATCTCAGGTGAGCTGCTTGGTCTGGTTTATGATTCAGATGCTAAATTGATGGGTTTGAGGACTGATCTGGGGTGAATTTAGCAGGTGAATTTGTTTTAGTGATTCTGCAGTAGCTCCTGGAGGATGGTGGAGAACAATTAGAGGAGTCAGCAGCTCCTGAGGCCACTTGTGCTGGTGCTTACAGAGACGTTGCAGCCACACTTAGGATTTCTATTGATACCTCAAAATCCTTGTCCAGCCTTTGGAAACCTGCCCTACATCCTCTCTCCTTTGTTCACCTCTCCTGTGTTCCTCAGGACCTTTAAAACCTCCTGTTCACTGTGCTGTTTGCCAGCCAGCCCATCCCAGGCTGTTTCTGTCCCTGTCAGGCTGGGGAGGGCTGCAGGGACATTGTCAGGAATTACACAAGTGGCTGAGGTGCAGAAATGCCACGTGGGGTAATTAGCTGTGGATCTCTGCTCCCAGGCTGTTAGTGGGGCTTTATTAAACCCAGGTTGTGCAGAGCCCAGCAATCCATGAGCTGGCTGCTGCTCTGCTTCCCAGGGAGCTGTTAGGATGGCAGGGCAGAAACGTGCCTTGGGATGGAGCTTGGAGAAATGGTCCTGGGGAGCTGAGGGGCCATGGGACGCCCCTGAGAGAGACTTTGGGCCCTGCTGTGTGTCCTGCAGGGCTGGGATCCCTGCCCTTTAAACCCCTCCCCAGATCTGCTAAATAATTGTATCTGTGGGAGTGTAGGAACAGCTGTATTTTCATAGAATCATGGAATGTTCAGGTTGGAAAAGGCCTCTAAGGTCACCAAGTCCAACCACCACCATGTTCTCCACTAAACCATGTCCCAAGTGCCACTTCCACACGTTTTTTGAACATTTTCAGGGATGCTGACTCCGCCACTGCCCTGGGCAGCTTGTTTAAACACTTTACAGCTCTTCCCATGACATTTTTTTTCCCCTGATACCCAATCTAAACCTCCCCTGGTGCAACCTGAGGCCATTCCCTCTCATCCTGTCCTTGCTCCCTGAGAGAAGCACAGTTTCACACCTGCACATTAGAACTTAATTGAAAAAATACACGTGGAAAAAAAACTATCTGTGGGCAGGGCCTCGGTGCCAAACGTTTGTCCCAAATGGCTCCTGGGACAGGTGAGGACAGGGAGGCCTTGTTCAAAGTGCTGTGCAAACACAGGGTGAGCTGTGTGCTAAACAGATTAAAAACAAAGGCAGGAGATACTGCTCCCCACAGAGCATAATGAAGGGAGGAGCTGGGCAAGCCAAGATTACAGGGAATAATTAGGGAAGTGGCTTACTTAGGCAGGCTGGGTGGCTGAGCTGGTTTGGAACATGCTGGAGGGTTTTTTCACACTTGGAGGAAGGTTTCCTGCTGGAGTTAGCTGCAGATGGGCTGAGAGTGATGGAGCACAAGCAGCACAGCACCAGCTGGGGGATTGCCCATCCCTGCAGTGCCCAAGGCCAGGTTGGACAGGGCTTGGAGCAGCCTGGGATAGTGGAAGGTGTCCCTGCCTGTGGCAGGGGGTAGCACTGATAAACTCCAAGTGCCACCAATCCAAATAATTCTGTGATTCCAAGGTCACTGACTGATTCTGGCTTTTCTTGACCTCCTGGTTTGGCTCTGAGAGTTCAGGAGCCAGGTGCAGTTGGGATTTCTCATTCCTGGGCCAGCCAGCAGCTGGTGGTGGCTCTGGGCACTGACAGCCACCGTTGGGTTTGAACCTCTGACACAGAGGGGAAAGCCTGAGGATCCCATTCCCCATCCCCAACCCAGCTCCCTCCCTGCCTTTAAAGGATTTCATGAAATGGTGAACACAATGACATCCTCCTGAGGGATGCCCAGTGAAACAGCCCGTGACAGAAGGCAGTGCTCAGGAATGGATTAGGGGAGATTCACCTTCGTAATTTTAATTTCACTTGATTTTTCAAGCCCTATTTCAGATTGGAGGCAATCTTCAGTAGTTTTAGCCATGGAAAAACTGAGTGAGAATAAAGTCTCCTTTCCCAGATATGATCCTTATTCCTCATCCCTGCAGCTGGTGCTTCCAAAATAATGGATAACACACTATCTGCTCTGCCTGTGAGTCACTCAAAATGGCTTGGAGACAGGATCACAGACTCCTGGGAGGTTTTGGGTTGGAAGAGACCTTAAATGTCATCCGGTGCCAGCCCTGCCATGGGCAGGGACACCTTCCACTGTCCCAGGGTGCCCCAAACCCTGTCCAGCCTGGCCTTGGGCACTGCCAGGGATCCAGGGGCAGCCACAGCTTCTCTGGGTAACAGGATTTTCACTTCTGAATGATTCCTCTCATAAATTCCTACATTTGGTGGATTCTGGCATGAGCAGAGGCAGGTCAGCATCAAAATGAACAACTGGAGTGCTGAGATGATTTTCACGTGTTTTGGGTAGGAAAAAGAAAAGAAAAGAGAGCAGCAGTGTTTTTTTCTGTGCCAAATGAAGCCAAACAGGAGGTGCTCAAACAGCAGAGGGAACCCTGCTATCCACCTCCTTTGTGTCTCCTCCAGAGACAAGCAGGAGCTTTGTCCCCAGTGACATTCCCTGCTCTGCCCTCCTTCATCCCCCTCCTTTTCTCCCCGACCCCAGATTATTTCCTGACGCTGGACGAGCCCATGAACAACATCACCACCACGCTGGGCCAGACGGCCGAGCTGCACTGCAGGGTGTCGGGGAACCCCCCTCCCACGGTCCGGTGGCTGAAGAACGACGCTCCCGTGGTGCAGGAGCCGCGCAGGATCTCCTTCCGCGCCACGGCCTACGGCTCCCGCCTGCGCATCCGCAACCTGGACACCACCGACACCGGCTACTTCCAGTGCGTGGCCACCAACGGCAGGAGGACCGTGTCCAGCACCGGCGTGCTCTTCGTGAAGTTTGGTGAGTTTTCTCCTCCTGAGCTCTTCCCGCTCTCCCGTAGGAGGAAGGGTTTAGCCGGGGGAAACGGCGCGGGATCGTTGAGGTTGGAAAAGCTGAGTTCGTTAAACTCGTTAAAGGCAGGTTGTGGAGAGAGCCCAGCAATCCATGAGCTGGCTGCTGCTCTGCTTCCCAGGGAGCTGTTAGGATGGCAGGGCAGAAACGTGCCTTGGGATGGAGCTTGGAGAAATGGTCCTGGGGAGCTGAGGGGCCATGGGATGCCCCTGAGAGAGACTTTGGGCCCTGCTGTGTGTCCTGCAGGGCTGGGATCTCTGCCCTTTTAACCCCATCCCCAGATCTGCTAAATAATTGGACCTGTGGGAGTGTAGGAACAGCTGTATTTTCATAGAATCACGGACTGTTCAGGTTGGAAAAGACCTTTAAGGTCACCAAGTCCAACCAGCACCCAGCACTACCACCATGTTCACCATTAAACCATGTCCCAGGTGCCACATCCATGTTTTTTCAACAGTTGTAGAGATGGCAACTGCCTTGGGCAGACTGTTCCAACACTTTTCGGAGGAGAAATATTCCCAATATCCAATCTAAACCTCCCCTGGAAGAGCTTGAAGCTGCTCCCTCTCCTTCTGTCCCTGTTCCCTGGAGCAGCGCCCAACTCCCCTGGCTGTCCCCTCCTGTCAGGAGCTGTGCAGAGCCACAAGGGCCCCCCGAGCCTCCTTTTCTCCAGACTGAGCCCCCATTAATGGGGTACCTTGGTAGATTCAGACCAGAGGAGAAAAACTCCTTTATTCTCAGCGACCTCTGTGTCTGGAGAGTGAGAGTTTTCAGCTGGCACTGCAGGCTGAGGGCCTGGGATGAGACACATATATACCTGTCAGGGAAAATAAGCACTCATTCTTCCAAGTTTATATTGAGATAACTGCCTTCAAAGCTGAGCTTACCACTCAGAAGATTCCAAACAAGAAACAGGTTTTGTGTGTCTTCTCCCCCTCCTCCTCCACGGTCAGGGGGAAATAATTCACTGAGATGAAGATGTTTGCACACAGTCCTGGTTAATCCTCTTTGGAACTGGACAAATAACACACAAGGAATGATGGATGTGATGAGTTTCATCCTCTTTTTTTTCATAAATCTCCCATGTTTTCTGATTTCTGATAAGAAATTAATCATTAGGTGTTCTCCTAAGGCACTTTCAAGAGGAGGGTGAGTTGCTCACCTGTTTATTGTCCTCGTGTCATGTTCTGCAGCCAACACAGGCTTGTCTTTGGTGCTGAGGGGCTGCCACTCCTCTGTTCAACCCCATAAACCACAGCCAACACCACAGACTGGTGCTTTTATCTTTTAAAAGGTTTTCAAAAGCTTCCTGCTCGCTACCTCGCCGTAACTCACCCTGCTGTTTTTCTTCTGTCACTTTTCCAGGTCCTCCGCCAACAGCGAGCCCAGGATCCTCGTAAGTCCTTTCATGTCTCTTCTGTGCCTTCATTAATCTTGCATTTCAGCAGTCAGGAGTTCATTTGTCATTTGGTGTGACAGGAGCACTCTGACATTCTGCTTTTTAAGTCAGAGAGGATGGTAATTTATTGTAACTGAGTTATCTGTCTCGCAGTTGTATTTTCATGTTAGCGTGTCAACTCCTATTTCTTACCCCAGACTTCTTAATTCCCAATATTATTACCTTTAGATCCTCTGGTGCCTTCAGTCTGTGAGGTGATTGCAGTGCACCTACAGGTACTTCATCCACGTCACAGCCCAGTCTGGAAATTATTTATCACTACAAGCAGATTTTACTACCCAGGGGCTTCTTGCTGATTTTAAGGGTCGTAAACTGTGTCTGTCTCTCTGTACCTGAATTAATAAACTGCCTGAAACCTGAGGTTTTAAAGGCTGAGCAGGTGGGTGGGAGTGTCCTGGAGCTCAGGTTTGGCTCCTGCTGCAGAGTCTGGGCGCTCCCCACGTTGTATTTTGGCAGTGGAGCTTCTGTCTTGGGCAGTTTCTGAGAATATTCACTTCTGTCTCTAATTTCAAAATATCTGATCAAACCTGCTCATGTTTTCAGTGCCTTGTTTCTCTCAAGTGTGATCTCCAGCTGTCCTGAGGTTTGGAATCAGATTTGTGGTGCTGTGTCTCATCTCACATTGTGGAAAAATATTAAAAATCCTGGTGATATTGAAAATCTCCTGGTGAGGGGAGGGAAACACAGAACCAACTAAACCAGAAAATCCATCTATTAATGCAATTAATGCAATTACAAGGGATGCAAAACCCGGGGAATGTTCCTGGGCTCCCCTGGAAGATCTTCCATGAATTATGGCAGGGGATATAAAGGAGGAGAAGCATCTGACCACAAAAGGATGTTGTAGGATGCCCTCTAATGGAACAGCCTAAAATGTGGGTTTATCTCCCTCGTGGAGGTGCCTGCTGTGCAGTCCTGGAGCTGGTTTTGGAAGGCAGCCCTTGGCTGGGGTCTCAGCTCTGTTTGGTGGCTCTGGGGCTCTGGGAAGGGAAGTTCCCTGCTGCTCTGGGGTTTGGGGGCTGTTGGGCTCTCCAGCACTTTGGACACTTAATGAATGAGGTGAGAAAATGGGGATTTTGTGCTGCTCCCTCTTAGTTTGGGGTTTCTGGAATGTGTGGGGTTGAACACCAGGTCCTTGGTGCTCAGATCCCACCGAGGTGGGAGCAGTGGGAGCACAGAGAGCAGAGCTGGGCTGCAATTTCACTCTGGGCCACTCAGGATTGCCTCACCTTTTAAAACAAAATACATTTGGGAATCTTTTTCCCATTTTTTTTTCTGGAAAGGGTTTGGTGTTTTTTTTTTGCTCCCCTTCCAAAAAAGAAGACCACAACTTAACCAGCTAAAATACACACAAAGGATGTGAAAATGTGAAAAGAAAGGGAGATGTTCTCTTTGATAGTTGATATTTTGTAGTTGATTTTGATTCTCTCTGAATGTAGAGTCTGAGAGAGACATAGAGATGGGAGCAGGTTTTGGTAGAGAAGAACAATGGATGTGTAAATTGGGAATTGCTGAGCCAGTCTCACTGGGTAACCAAGAAAGCAAAGG
>VWZV01003269.1:380450-397696 GCA_013397155.1 Irena cyanogastra
AGAAAGAAAGAAAGAAAGAAAGAAAGAAAGAAAGAAAGAAAGAAAGAAAGAAAGAAAGAAAGAAAAGAAAGAAAAAGAAAGAAAGAAAGAAAAGAAAGAGAAATAAAGAAAGAAAGAGAAAGAAAGAAATCATGGGGTGTGGTAGGAATGCCCACACAGTTACAGCATCTCTGGAACATGCATTTTTAATATATTGGATTGTAAAAATAAATCCAAGATGATCTCACAGGTTCAGTCTTTCTATCAATATATGAAATTTTTCTGAATGAGCTCACATTAAAGCCTGGCTACAAAGCTTTTGCTGAACTGAGTTCCTGGACTTGTTGTTGGCATTTGCTGGAAATGTTGTTTAAATTTGGGTGATTTCTTGTAATTTAGAACAAAGGCTGGCAGAGAAAATTCAGGATGTTGGGAGGTGGAGTTTGACAGAGAACCTTGCAGAGATGGTTTGTGTTCAGGAACCAGTTGCAGAGGAGGTGGTGCCACAAAGCCCCTCCAGGCTCAGTGTGAATCAATGAAATAAATATTGCAGTCTGACTGTTGATGTTTCTCTGCATGGGGATGCCCAAAAAGCTGCAGAGGCAGAAATCCTGCCCAGTTCCAGAAAGGAGCTGCTCTGGGAGGGGGCTCAGCCTCGGGATTCACTGGAGCCTCGCGCCAGGAGCAGCTGAGATGGAATCAGAGAATGGGCTGGGCTGGAGGGGATCTTAAAGAGATTTTGTCTTTGGCACCTTCAGAGCTGCTCCTTGGCTTTCTGTGAGCCTTGAGCGATCAGAGCCACCTGAGCACGGTGCCAGTTAACCCTTGGAGCTGTTATCACACCCAGAGGTGCTGTCCCGGGGGAAGCGCAGCAGCATCCAAAAGCAAGGGGCCAGCTCCAAAACAAACACCCAGGAAATACTGACAGAGTGAGACAGAAAACTGAGTGGAAACCAAACCTGAAAAGAAAGAATCTTAAAGCCCTACAGTGCTGTGTCAGCTGTTGGTCATCAAATTCCAGCATTTTGTCCTGTGCAGCCTTCAGCCAGCGGGGCTCTGTGGGGTGCAGGCAGTGCAAGGAGCAGGAATCTCTTGGAACCCAGGTTAGTGAGAATTTCAGACTTTCTGTGCTGCCAGGCACTGACCCCCCAGAGAACGCTGCACTGACCTGAGGCCGTGGAGAAGCTTCCAAAATGGANGAGAAGCAAAGACGCCACAGGAATCGGTTATGGGGCAGCTCCCAGACCCCAGATCCTGGGCTGTGGCTGGAATTGCTCCTGCAGGCTGCCGTCCTCCCCTCTCAGCCCGGATTTGCACAAGTGATTAAAGTCCGGCGCAATCAGAAACGCCTCCAGGCTCGGCCTGACTTCCAGTTCGTTAGGGTTTAAGCTCGGCTGTAAATGTTAACGCGTTAATTGCTGGATAAGGCCTAATTGCCATCCTGCTGGAGCCTAGGGGACCCTTCCTTGTGCGGGATCGGGAGCAAGAAGCAGAAACCCGTGGGAGCAGGGATGAGGCGATTCCTTGCACAGAGCAGGTGAGGGATGCCGAGCACGGACTGGGGGAAAGGAATGCGGGCTCAGCCTCGATCCCTAGAAACTGAGAGCTGTGTTTAAAGCCAAACCCTGATAAAAGCTGTGTTTAAAGCCAAAACCTGGTAGGTGTGTTTAAAGCCAAAACCGGATTGCTGTTTTAAAACCAAAAACTGATCGGTGTGCTTAAAGCCAAACCTGCTAATAGCTGTGTTTAAAGCCAAAAACTGATAGGTGTGTTTACAACCAAAAAGTGATCGCTGTGTTCAAAACCAAAACCAGATCGCTGTGTTTAAAGCCAAACCCGGATCGCTGTGTTCAAAGCCAAACCTGAAATTAGCTGTATTTAAAGCCAGAGCGCTGCCAGGGGGCAGCAGGAGGTGGGGAATGTGTTCGAGCTGCAGGAGCCCTCGGTGCTTTTGTGGGTTTCGTGGGAAGCGGAAAGGGCAGGAGCCCTTGTTTTTTTTGTGGGCTGCGGCTCTGGGTTTGGATGCAATGTCTGGAAAGCAGAGGGTGATCGCCTCGGCAGCATCTGTTCAGTGGGAAAGGCTTTGGAGAGCTGTGGCTGCTCCCCAAAGCCGCTCTGTTGTGGGGAGCAGTGGCTCAGGGAGCTGCTGTTCCACAGAGGAATCTCCCAGGCCTTGTTCTGTCGCTGTCACCCCCGGAGCAGGGTCCAGGGCACCGCGGAGCCTCAGGGTCCCTCTGTCCTACCCTGCTGCTCCTGTTCCTTTCATTTGTTTGACCCTTCTGCCCCATTATGGAGCTGATTTCCAAACCAATCCGAAGTAGTTCCTGCTCCTCGTGAATTCCTAACCTGCTGTTTTCCCTGTGGGAATTGCGCTGGGTGCAGCCCCAGGGCGGAGCTGGCGCCATCCCGGCCCTTCCTCCTGAATCTTCCCCTCAGGAGATTTTGTGCCAACTCCCGCTCCTCAGGGCGTTTCCAGCCGGGTGAGCTCGGCCAATCCTTGGGGGAGCCTTTGTGTAATTCCTGGGTGAAATTCCATGATAAATTTATCCTGGAGAAAAGGAGGCTCAGGGGGGCCCTTGTGGCTCTGCACAGCTCCTGCCAGGAGGGGACAGCCGGGGAGGCCGGGCTCTGCTCCAGGGAACAGGGACAGGAGGAGAGGGAACGGCCTCAGGCTGGGCCAGGGCAGGCTCAGGGTGGATATTTTGGATATTTTGGAAATTTGCTTTACAGAAAGGGTGGTCAGACATGGGCACAGTGGTGCTGATGCCTTGTGCAGGCTGCCCTAGAGCAGAGGCTGGGCAGAGTTACAGAATAAAGCAGGGATTTGTTAAAAGGATTTCCTCCATGGATCCACCTTGGGCAGCACAAGAGCCCAAAATGGTCCCAAAATGCAGCCCGGGCACGGGCTCTGTCACTGGGATCAGTTCTGCTCCATTTGCACCTTGGAGTTCATTGTCCAATTCCAGCTTTAGCTTCTGCACTCCCATCCTGCTTGTTTTTCTCTCTCCAGCCCCCGTTGTTTGTGCTCCTGGGCTGAGATTTGGCTCATTTGTCCTTGGTCCCCAGCTGGAGCAGGAATTGTTTTGTGTCCCTGCTCTGTGCAGAGAGCTCACCATGCCCTGATGTGAAGCCCAGACCCACACACTAAAGCAGCACAGAATGTGAAAATAGAAAAGCCAAAACCTGAGGCGTCAGTGGAGTCCCCACTCCTGGAGAGATTCAAGATCCCTGTGGATGTGGCACTTGGGGATGTGGTCAGTGGTGGCCTTGGCTGTGCTGGGGAATGGTTGGACTCCATCTTAGTGGCCTTTTCCAACCTTAAGGATTCTATGATGCTGTGATTCCATAAAAAAATAATAAACTGGTAATTAATTTGTTCCTCTCTGGGCATTTAATGATGAGAAGATGAACTCAACTTCAGAGCCTGCAGTCACTGTTGGGGTTTTTCAGCGCAGGTTGCAGTTTTTCCCTTCAAGAACTGACAGAATGAAGATATTGTCACCAGAGCTGACTCCCTGCAGGAACCCAGGGCTGTGGTTGTGGATCCCTGCTTGCATCTCAGGTGTCTTTGTTGCCTGAGTCCCTGGGGCACCTCAGCCTTCCCTGGGGCTATTAATGAGGGGTTTAATTGGCAGTTACAGGTCGTGCTTTTGCAAGCCAGCTTCCAAGTGCTTGGGAATACCTTGAGACCATCATCCAGGGAAACCTGGAGCCTTTCCCACCGATTTCCAGTGGTGAGGTGGCCGTGGAGGAGGTTTCCATCTCTCCATCCCTCCTTCCCACCCGCTTGCCTCCACACTCCTCAATTTCTGCGCTTAATCCGCGGGGCTTGGCCGCTCCCTGGGAGCGCTGCGGGAATCCCGGGATGCTGAATCCCGGGATGCTGCCCTGGGAGCCCGGGGGTGTCTGGGCTGTCCTGGAAGGCGATCCCAGCGCTTGTCCCCGCTAATCCCATTAGCTGGAGCTGGCCGCGGTGACAGGGCACCGGCAGCGCACAAAGAACGGGCGACATCAAAGAGCCCCCACGGAATTTGCATTTCCAAGCTCTCATAGCCAAGGTCTTGAGGAGAGGATGAAAGTGGCTTTTGTTAAACTTAATGGCAGAGTTGATTTTTAAAAAGCTCTGATTTTTCCCTTATTAAGGCGTAGTGCGGTTCCACGGTTGGGTTTTTGGCGTCTGGGGCAGGGAGAATTCCGCACACAAAGGATGTAACCTGTTCCCCACGCGGCTGTCACCATCCCTAGGGATATCCCAGTGTCATTTATCCCAGTTTGAGAGCCACAGAGGAGCTGTCTGGGCTGGGCAGGAATCACAAAGAAAATATCAGCAAATTTTCACTGAGCTCCTCCTTTTTGCTGGGAGCTCAAGCAGAGCCGAGGTGTCTGCCAGGAAAATTCATCCCAGAAATCTCAGTGCAAAATATCTCCGAGTGGATGCTCAGAGGAAGGCATTGAAAGGGCTGATTCATGCAGCTGGGATTTCAGGGATCATGTACTCAAAGCCCTCCTCAAAACCCCACTAAAACTCCCTGTTCAGTGCTGATTATTCAAAATACTCGGTGTCTGCCTGGATCTTCAGTAATTTCCTTTCTTTGCTTTGTTTGAAGAGCATTGGCAAATCATTTCCCATCTGGATTTCTGGATTAAATGTCTCTTCTATTGCCTAAAAGAAAGCACCTAATGAAAGAAATGTGTCTGTTGAACTCCTGTCTCAGTTTTGGTTCTGTTTTAGCACTAAATGTTACCACACATGGAAGGCTGAGCAAACATTTCCTATTTCCAGGGTATGGGTGCTGGCAGAGGTTGGATTTTCTATATACACTTTAAATTCTGCTTGCATGACTCTTCCTGCTGTGTTTATCAATATTGAGCACAAGCTTGGTTCAAAAATAGAAAACTATGTGTTAGCTGCTTTAAATAAACATAAATCCTGTTTTTTTCCAGGCAGTTTATATTTCTCTTCTAATCAAGGCTGAGTGTATTTCTGAGCAGAGCCTTAAAAGCACTCATTTCATACAACATTAATGTGTATTTTGGCTAAGCTGAAATGCCACTTTTTACCAGGCAGATGAAAGGGGTTCATTTAAACGAACAAATACTCAAGATCTTGTTGACTGGAAGGAAATAATCCTAATTGTTTTCAACATTTTACAGTCACCTTGTTGTGTTTCTGGCTCTTCCAGGGATGAGTATGAGGAGGATGGGTTTTGCCAGCCTTACAGGGGCATCGCCTGCGCCCGCTTCATTGGCAACAGAACCATCTACATGGAGTCCCTGCACATGCAGGGGGAAATAGAAAATCAGATTACAGGTGGGTAAAAGCACCCTGGCTGCTTCCCCAGTGAGCTGTCTGCTCCCAAAAAGCTGCTGGAGTTTTATAAACATTGATGTTGTTTTGCTTTGCTTTGTTCCCTCTTGCCATGAGCTCATCTGGGTGTCTCTGCTCCTCCAGCTCCCCCCAAAACACCTGAAAAAAATTTTTTTTCAAGGAGAAGGGGCTGTGTGTTTACAGCTTCTGGGAGACTCAGTGCTGCTTTACCCCAGCAGGTTTTGAAAGCAAAGGGGGACAAACTTTAGTTGATTTCATGCAGCTGGAATAATTTAGGTGCTGGGAAATGCTGCATAAATAATCCAGTAAGCAGTATTATTCCTTGGGATTAAGGGAAGAACCATTTCCCATTATTTTTGTGGGATGTGCTGATGGGATTGCTGAATTCACAGATATCATAGATACCATGATATTCTCTATTTTTTATATAAATTAACTTGGCCCTGGTAATCATCTCTATATTCAGATTTTTTTTCTTGTTGTCAGAACATCTCAAATTTCTCTTCTCCTTTTGTCTCCAAACACTGTCAGCATTGCAAAAAAAGTCTTCATTTCCCCAAGAAAGGCAATGTGGAGCCACCAGTCCACAACCTTCCAGCATTTAGTTTGAAAAGTTATTTGGGATTGTATGAAAGTCGTCACCTTCCACGAAGGAACCGGTGCAGGAATTTGGGGGTTACCTGTTGGGCTTCCAAATATTACATGAATTTGTAAATGATTCTAAGTTATTTGGGAGGAAAAAAGGAATAATTAGAGGAATAATTAGAGGGATAATTAAAGAAATAATTAAAGGAATGATTACATTTGGGGGTTGGGTAATGAGCTTAGCATTAATCCTGTGATGAGACCTGATGTATTTTCCTTGTCAGTGAAATCAGCACCGTTAATAACTTCCAGTGTAATTAGTGCCGTGCACTCCTGTTCATCACCTGCACAGCTGCAGTGGGAAGTCAGGGTTTTACTGGGAAGGCAACAGAACAAGGAAAAGGCTCCCAAAGCAAACCCTTGTGTGTGTTTTTCCCAGCTGCCTTCACTATGATCGGCACCTCCAGCCACCTGTCGGACAAGTGCTCCCAGTTTGCCATCCCCTCGCTGTGCCACTACGCCTTCCCCTACTGCGACGAGACCTCCTCTGCCCCCAAGCCCCGGGACCTGTGCCGGGACGAGTGCGAGATCCTGGAGAACGTCCTGTGCCAGACCGAGTACATCTTCGCCAGGTCCAACCCCATGATCCTGATGAGGCTGAAGCTGCCCAACTGCGAGGACCTGCCCCAGCCCGACAGCCCCGAGGCCGTCAACTGCATCCGCATCGGGATCCCCATGGCTGACCCCATCAATAAAAGTGAGTGGGAAATGTCTGGTTTGCCATGGAAAAGGCACTGCTGGGCCAAGATTGGCTGGAAGGGCCCGTGCATCCTGCTTGGAGCCAGAGCTGGGCTTTGACAGCTCACAGGTGAATTGCCCAGCTTGTTCAGCAGGGGTAGGAATTGTTGAAGATTTTTTCCAGGAATTCTGGAGCATTTTTTCAGGTAATTCTGGAGCATTTTTTCAGGTAATTCTGGAAGATTTTTTTGGGAATTCTGCAGGAGTTTTTTCAGGAATTCTGGAGGATTTTTTCGGGAATTCTGAAGGATTTTTTCAGGTTTTTCTAAGTAATATGGGGTTGGAAACCATGGAGTGTAAGTGTTTGGGTGCTGAGGATTATGGGCGGCTTCATCCTCCCTGCTCCTTCATCCTCCTACCGCCTCAGCCTGACGTGCTCCAGCAGCATCGCCGGTTCACTGGAGGGATCCCAGTCAGGAGGAACATTGGTAGGGCTGGATCCATGGCTGTCCTGCCTAAGCCAGCCTAATTTTAGGTCCTGGCTGAGCCCACTCTTTGATCAGGCAGGGCTGCAGCCTGTTCACAACCCTTCCACATCTGAACAGTCAAATACAAAATGTGGCTCCAACAAATTGTCCACTTCCTATGAAAATAATGGCTGCAATTCCATTTCCCACTGTAGTTTTGCCTTCTTTTGTGTATCTCATACTGAAAACACTTGGCAGAAGCTGTTTTCACTACAGGAGCATAAGCTTTAAACCCTCCCAGGAATGTGAATGCAGAGCAGGCGCTGCCTTGCAGCCACACCAAACTGGGAGCCCATGCTCCCAAACTGGGCCGTGCTGGGAGATGCCAACAGCTCATCCTGAGATGCTGCTCTGCTCCAGAGCCTGCAGTGGCTGTTGGGGTTTTTCAGCTCAGCTTTCAGTTTTTCTCTTCAAGAACCAACAGAATAAAGATATTTTCACCAGAGCTGACTTCCTGCAGGAACCTAGGGCTGTGGTTGTGAATCCTTGCTTGCATCTCAGGTGTCTTTGTTGCCTGAATCCCTGGGGCACCTCAGCCTTCCCTGAGGGTATTAATAAGGGGTTTAATTGGCAGTTACAGGTCGTGCTTTTGCAAGCCAGCTTCCAAGTGCTTGGGAATACCTTGAGACCATCATCCAGGGAAACCTGGAGCCTTTCCCACTGATTTCCGGTGGTGAGGTGGCCGTGGAGGAGGTTTCACAGAATTCACAGAATCACCAGGTTGGAAGAGACCTTCAAGATCATCGAGTTCAACACCTCAACTAAACCCTGGCACCCAGTGCCACATCCAGGGTTTTTTTAAACACATGAGGGATGGTGACTCCACCACCTCCCCAGGCAGCCAAACCACAACTTTATCACTCTTTCTGTAAAAAACTTTTTCCTAATATCCAACCTATATTTCCCTTGGTGCAGCTTGAGACTGTGTCCTCTGGTTCTGTCAGTGCTGCTGGAGAAAGAGCCCAAGCCCAGCTGAGCACAGGCACCTTTCAGGAGCTGTGCAGAGTGCTGAGGTCACCCCTGAGTCTCCTTTTCTCCAGGCTGAGCATCCCCAGCTCCCTCAGGGGTTCCTCACAGGGCTTGTGTTCCCAGCCCCTCACCAGCCTCGTTGCCCTTGTTTCCATCTCTCCCATCCCTCTTTTGCACCCCCTCACCTCCACGCTCATAAATTAAGAGCAGCTTTGGCTTTTGGCTGTCGTTGCAGATCACAGGTGCTACAACAGCACGGGCGTGGATTACCGGGGCACGGTGAGCGTGACGCGCTCGGGGCGGCAGTGCCAGCCCTGGAACTCGCAGTACCCCCACACCCACACCTTCACTGCTGCCAGGTACCCCGAGCTCAACGGGGGCCACTCCTACTGCAGGAACCCCGGCAACCAGAAGGACGCCCCGTGGTGCTTCACCCTGGATGAGAACCTCAAGTCGGAGCTCTGCGATGTCCCGGCCTGTGGTAATGCCTGACCCGGTCTGGGCTGGAGCTGGGGGCAGAAGGGGAAGGGATTTGATGCCTTGTGCAGGCTGACTTAGAGCAGAGGCTGGGCAGAGTTACAGAATAAAGCAGGGATTTATTAAAAGGATTTCCTCCATGCATCCACCTTGGGCAGCACAAGAGCCCAGCCAGGGCTGCACCCAAGATGAACCAAAATGGTCCCAAAATGCAGCCCGGGCACGGGCTCTGTCACTGGGATCAGTTCTGCTCCATTTGCACCTTGGAGTTCATTGTCCAATTCCAGCTTTAGCTTCTGCACTCCCATCCTGCTTGTTTTTCTCTCTCCAGCCCCCGTTGTTTGTGCTCTTGGGCTGAGATTTGGATCATTTGTCCTTGGTCCCCAGCTGGAGCAGGAATTGTTTTGTGTCCCTGCTCTGTGCAGAGAGCTCACCATGCCCTGTATGAACCCCAGACTCACACACTAAAGCAGCAGAGAATCTCAAAAATATAAAAGCCAAAACCTGAGGCATCAGTTTGGTGCACAAAGTGTCTTTGGTGAGTCCCTGGGAATGGAGCTGTAGGAAAGACTGGCTGGCCCTGCCCCAGGCGACCTTGGAGCACTTTGCTGCCCCTGCAGTGACAAAGTGGTGGCATGTAAATAATTTCCTGGGGAATGGCTGTGCACTGCAGGCTCAGGTGTTCCTGACTTTCCAGGTTGTTGCTCCAATCAATACAACTCCTTAGGCCAAATTAAATCCTAGAAACATGGAATTGTTTAGGTTGGAAAAGCCCTCCAAGGTCATTGAGTCCAACAACCCCAGCACTGCCAAGGCCACCACTGCCCCAGGTGCCACATCCACGCATTTAAATCCCTTAAGTCCCTTTTAAGACCCCACCACTGCCCTGGGCAGCTGTGCCAGGGCTGGAAAGCCCTTTCAGTGAAGAAATTTTCCCTGATGTCCAATCTGAACATCCTCTCGTGTCACTCTTCTCCTGTCCCTGTTCCCTGGAGCAGAGCCCGACCTCCCTGGCTGTCCCCTCCTGGCAGGAGCTGTGCAGAGCCACAAGGGCCCCCCTGAGCCTCCTTTGCTCCAGGCTGAGCCCCTTCCCAGCTCCCTCAGCTGCTCCAGCCCCTTCTCAGCTCTGTTCCCTTCCCTGGACATGCTCCAGCCCTTCCATGGCTTTCTTCTTGTGTGGGGCCCGAAAATAGGAGAGGGTTTGAGATGCACGAGATAGAGCCCAGACTGCCTTCCCCCTGATCTACCCTTTCAGTAAGAACATGATTTAGATCCCATTTTGGCATCGATTCCCATCTTTCCATTAATTGAAAAAGACTTTGGAGCAGACTCAGAACATGTCTCACTGCAGGAATGTTCATAACCATAACCAGAGAAAATGTAATTTGGTTCTGGCTGTGGAGCAGGAACATCAAAGGTATCTCCTTCCCGAGAGGGAAGGTAAATGTTACTGTGACAACTTGTAGGCAACATCAAATTTTGTGTGAAACTTTGGATTTCCACAACATTTCTGGGTACACTTCTGGCATGTCCATGCAAATAGCTGTGTTTTTTTCTTGGCCTGTTATCAATATTGTTATTTCTCCACGCAGATAAAACAATTAGGACCCATTTGTTCAGGTCTTCCATTCGCTTCCCCCTGGGTCTCTGAAAAGCAGAATCAAATGAGAGCTGAATCTCCTTTTTTGTTCATTTTGCAAACCCAGAATGCAGCCAGGGCAGTTCTATAAACACAAACTTCAGATGCATTTTACAGGACCTGGCAATGTCACCTCTATTTTTGAAACAAGGCCTGAGCTGTGTTGGCAGTGCTGGTTTAAGAGTTGGACTTGCTGATCTCTGAGGGCTTTTCCAACCTCAACAATTCTGTGATTTTCCCCACAGTTTTTGAGTCCTGTATCTCCTCTGCTGTTATTTCAAGAGAAATAACAAAAAACTGTCCTGAAGATTCTTGTGCCAGTCCCCTCTAGATGGGCTCTGAGATGCCAGGCCTGGCTCAGGCTTTTGATCTGGGATACCAGGACTCTCTTGGAGCCAAATCCTCTGGTTTTCAAGCTTTGCTTGATAATAACTGTGATAGGCTAGAGAATTCCTGACAAAGTTTTTAATTGCCAAAACCTCTCTCTGCTGCCTTAAATGGTTCTCGTTGTTCTGTGGCTTTATTATTCTAAATACAAACAGAGCCGGATCAGGTGAGCAGTAATTGAATTGTTAAGTGCTAATCTGCATATTAAAACCAGAATGCCGTGTGGGACTTGCATTCTGCTGGTTTTGCACTGCCTGAAAGAGCCATTTCAGGCCCCTTTTAATCAGTATTGTGCATTCTGCCTCACCAGGACATGCCTAGATGGGAAATGGATTTAATTAGGGTGGCTCCCAAGAAGCCCATTAACCTAATGAGGCTTCACGGCGGGGGCTGCTACTTAATAAGAATAATAATTGCCTTTGACTGGAGTAGCTCAGGTGGTGAACTGGTGCCCAGGTCTTCCTCTGCCTCGTGCTGCTGCTTTCTTTTCCTTTCTTCAACTGTATCTCACAAGCTGTGAGAGGTTTGTTTCATCAAAGTTTGTCAACCTGACTGCGGGAAGATGCGAAACACGGCGTAATTCGAGCACGAGGCTTAGCAAAGCCAAGCCTAGGAAGGTTGGCAAGGGCAGTGTGTGAATCCCTGCCGCTCTGGGAACAGGGAAAATGCCACGGGGGTGGTGCTTTAGTGTTCTCCCGTTTCCCAGAGGCTGTAGGAATATTTGGGCTCCCTCTCCTCTCAATTAAAAACCAGATGGCACAAGTTAATCTGAAAGGAATGATCAGAGAGGAGCGGGGGGGCAGGGGACAGCATGAGCCTGAAAGAGGAGAGGGGTTATGCAAAGTGACATCCAGAACCATTTGAACTTTGCCTCTGTCACAATTTGAGTCGAGCCCAAGCTTCAGATCAAGTTCATGTTTAATGAAGTGCATAAAAGAGATCTGTGTGGGCCGCTAAGCACTCGTACAAATCCAGCCTGGAAAACACAGACAAACAAACCGGAGTGACCCTGCAGGGATAATAAAACATTCCCGCTCTCCCAGGCTCCCCAAGGCAGCCTCGGGCATTCCCAATTCCCTTGGAAACAGCCGGGAGCCAGGGCTCCAGGGATCCTGCAGTCCCCGGGAGGGAGCGCCTTAATCCGGGCGTGATCCCATCTTAAACCTGGGGAATGCTCCCGGGAAATGGCAGAGCAGGGCTGGCTCCTGTCCCTGTGCCACTCGGGATGGGGACCTGTCCCTGTCCCTGGGGCACTCAGGATGGAGGATCTGTCCCTGGGGCACTCAGGATGGGGATCTGTCCTTGTCCCAGGGCACTCAGGATGGGGATCTGTCCTTATCCCTATCCATGGGGCACTCGGGATGCGGACCTGTCCCTGTCCCCCCCGCAGGGCTGTCTCAGCTCCTCCCAAAGCCTCTCCCCTCTCCCGCTGCTTTTCCCTCAGCAGCCCGGGGGATGCAGTGCTGGATATCCTGGGCAGTGGCAAAGAGGGGATCCCAAATGTTCCAAAATGCTCTGGGAAGAGCCCTGAGAGGGAGCAGGGGTTGCAGGGAGCCTTTGGGCTGTGTGACACCATCCTCCTTCCCAATTCTTTCAGAATCTTCCCTTTTACCCTGCTCCAGCTGTCCTGGCACCTCACTCTGCTTGCCTGGTTCTGCTTGTACTGAGCTGTTCCTCTTTCACTTCCATCTGCTTGTATCCGTTCCTTTTTGGTGGAAAGGAGTTGGTTGAACCTTTAAAGGGAGGCAGCTCAATCCAGAGCATTCTCCTTTAAATTGTCTTAAACCAAGGCATAAAATAAGGAGTTTGTATTCCCACCAGAGCTTTTCTTGGAATCACAGAATGGTCTGGCTCGGAAGGGACCTTAAAATCATTCAGCTCCAACTCCCTGCCATGGGAAGAGGCACCTCCCACAAGCTTCTTCCATCAGGTGTTCTAGAAATTTCCTTTTCTGTGGATCTGTGTTAGGCCATGGCTTAATTTCAGCCCGAGCCAAGGCCACGTCACAGCATTCCACTGTTTCCTGCCCATCAGCAGGTTTGGCCTGACAGGGACAGTTCCTGTGTGTCCTCACAGCAGTGTTCCTCCACAAAATAACTTTTCCTTTTAATATTAATTAAATAAAACACCATCAAGGTAGATTTCAGCAAGATAAAAAATATGTTTTATTCTTTTAAACACTTTCAGTTGACCCAGGGATGTGTTTGACTCTGCAGGATGCTTCATTCCTTGTTGGGTTTTTTTTTTTCCCTTTCTGAACCAGATTACAAGGATTCCAAGGAAAAGAATAAAATGGAAATCCTGTACATCCTGGTGCCAAGTGTCACCATTCCCCTGGCCATAGCCTTGCTCTTCTTCTTCATCTGCATCTGTCGCAACAACCAGAAATCCTCGTCCCCTCCAGTGCAGAGGCAGCCGAAGCACGTCCGGGGGCAGAACGTGGAGATGTCCATGCTCAACGCCTACAAACCAAAGGTGAACCCACATTTCTGCTTCCCCACCCACTGTCCCCACAGGCAGGGAGGGGAATGCTTCAAACAAGCCAGCACTGAAATGTTCAAGTGGTTTCCAGGCTGTGATTTGTGTGATTTTTGTGAGGGTTTTCTCAGCAGCAGCAGCGTGTGCTGGAGCAAGGGGGGAATTCCTGTGTGTCAGTGTCTCTGGAGAAATAATGGAGTTTTTGTGTGGTAAAGCAAGAGAGCCCCTCCTGAAGCATCTCTAAAACACCTCATTTAAGTGAGAGGGTAATGCAGGTAAAGATGTGATTCAGCATTTCCTCAGGAGAGCTTTTCATGGCTCTGCTCAGTTCATCTGTCACCTTTCACTCAGCCAAAATCCCCTTTGGAAAGATTTGTTCCTTGGTTTTCAGGCTTCCCCATTCCCTCAGCTAAAAGCAGAAATGACCAAAACAGCCTCAAAGCTCTGCCTGCAGCACAGCTCCTGCTGCTGGGATTTGGCTTCACCACAGCCCCACATTCAGAAAGAATTTAAAAAATCATCTTGATTTAATTGTGCCTAACCTCATGCTCCTGATTTCCTGGGGGATGTGCAGACCTGGCTGTGGCACCCAGGGCAGGGCTGGAGGTGCCTCCTGCCATCCACAGCACAGGAATGTCCTGGAAGAGCTTTTCCCGTGGGTTTCACACCATGCCAAGGCTCCTGATCCTTGGGGTCCCTTCCAGCTCAGGATATTTTATGGCTCTTCAAGGACTTGATGGGCTTGGCTCGTTTGGAATTTGGTGGGCTTTGTTCTTTTAGAGTGAAAACCCCTATCTCAGTCCCACACACACTGGCGTGGTGAATCTCTCTTCATTTTCCTTGGGAGTTCCCAGTTCCAGCTTTCCTGTACAGCTTGGAGTGGTTTTAGCTCAAAATGTTGGTAGCAGTAAAAAAAAAAACAAAAAACATATTTAATAAATCAGTGTCCAAACTGCATCTTGCATCCAGCCTCCTGGAATGTTTTGTTAAATTTGGGGTTGCCTCTTGCTCCCTGTTCTGCTGGGAATTTGGGGTTCAACCCTGAAGATGATGGGAGTGCCAGCATCCTTTTATTGAGGATGCAATTCCCACCTTTCCTGCTGGCACACACAGCACAGGAAAGCAGGAATTCCTGGAAATGTTTGCAAATATTGGGTATTCTCTTTCCTTTCAATTTGCAAGTCATGTGGTGCAAGAATATTTTCATTTTATTTATGTTAATTTGGTATTTTCCCACTGGGAAATCCAGTTCTCCCTGTCTCCAGTGTTTTGATTGCCTTTCAAACAATATTTTCAAGGAAAGGAAATGGAATCTTATTTTGAAAATTGATGTCAGCTTTGGGTGAAAACACATTTAAGCTTCAGGCTCCCACTGAGGCAGTTGTTTGCTTGGATAAATAGGAATGTTAGCATTTCCTCCAGTTTTAAGGGATTTTAATTGCCTTCAAAAATGTAATAAATTAAGGACATCTTGTCCTGGAGCTGAAGAAGAGGTGGAAGGGGTGGGTTTCCCTCTCCCTTTCCCCTGACCTGCTGCCTCTTGTGTATTTTACACTTCCCTACATTTTGGACACCCGTGTGTGACAAATACTTGTCAAACAAAAGCTGAGCAGATTTACAATTGCTCCACTCCAAATGAGCCCTTCCTGCCAAAACTTTATGACTTCATTTTCTTCCCCCAGTTTTCCACTCTGTTGGTTCAAACACACGGACCCGGGCTCAGGTCAGACTGAGGTCATTTCACTTTCATTACTAAAATATAATTTACAATATGCCAGACCTAAACAAGTTTTAGCCTAAAGGATTTGGGTAATATAAACCATCTGTTCCTCAACAATATAGCTAATTTCCTGCCATCACTGTGCAGTCTACTGGGCTGCCTGCTTAAATGGCTTTATTATTATTATAATTATGATGATTATTAATGCAGTGTTTGTATGAAAGTCATAAGTGATCAATACAATTAGAATTAATTCATGCTAAAATGGCTTTTTCTCTGTGATTATTTGAAATGTCAGGTTTTTTTCCCACATTGACACTGGAAAGCTGGCCTTGCATGATTTCAGGAATGCAAATGCCAATGTTTACACTAATTTACAGAACCTAGATCCCAAACTCATTAACCTTAAATTACTACCTGTGGATTTACTGAGGGCCCTAAACGAGTGGGTTTGGGTGTTACAAGCACAAGTGGAAGTTGGGAATAATTCAGGTTCTTTACAGCCCAGGAGTGAATATCTGCACACCAAAAGGCAATAAATGTTTAAAAGGTTTGCCCTTCTCCTTTGAGAAACTCCCTGTCAGAGTTTCAGGATGGAACAGAAACAGACTCTGCTGTACCTGGAAGGGTTAACAGCAAAGTCAAGGGAGAATTGGCTACAAGGACATGGTTTTTAAAACAAAATCATTTTTTCCTGCTAAAACTCCAGGGCCTGGCCCAGAAAACACTTCAGCATGGACCTCTTAGAGCATGGGAATTGCCTCAATTCCTGAAATTAGTCACATTCAATTGGAAGTACAGAAATGTCTGAGGCCAAATGCCGAGATTTTGGTGGGTCCTAAATATATTTGGATCCAATTTTTGTTGTCTCTGACCTTGTGGAGAGGCTGGAAAGGAATTCTTTTTGTTTCCTTTTGGAGCATGGTGATCCCGTTTGGATCCCGGTCATCCCGTCTGGATCCTGGCGATCCCATTTGGATCTGGGTAATCCTGGTGATCCCATCTGGATCTGGGTGATCCTGTTTGGATTTGGGTGATCCCATTTGGATCCTGATGATCCCGTTTGGATCCAGGTGATCCCGTTTGGATCCTGGCAATCCTGTTTGGATCCCAGCGATCCCATTTGGATCCAATGATCCCATTTGGATCCCGGTGTCCCTCAGGCTGTGCCTGGCACCAGTGGGATCATTGCTCCTGTGTCCACCTCCTCGGCTCCCACACATGCTGCGCCGAGCGGTTCCACGTTAAAAAGGCTCTTTTCAGTCCTGACCTGTTGCTGGTGTTTCTCTCACAGAGCAAAGCCAAGGAGCTGCCCCTCTCCGCTGTTCGCTTCATGGAGGAGCTGGGCGAGTGTGCTTTTGGGAAGATCTACAAGGGCCACCTCTACCTGCCGGGCATGGACCACGCCCAGCTGGTGGCCATCAAGACCCTCAAGGACTTCAACAACCCGCAGCAGTGGGCGGAATTCCAGCAGGAGGCGTCCCTGATGGCCGAGCTGCACCACCCCAACATCGTGTGCCTGCTGGGCGTGGTGACGCAGGAGCAGCCCGTGTGCCTCCTGTTCGAGTACACCAACCAGGGCGACCTGCACGAGTTCCTGGTCATGCGCTCGCCCCACTCCGACGTCGGCTGCAGCAGCGACGAGGACGGCACCGTCAAGTCCAGCCTGGACCACGGCGACTTCCTGCACATCGCCGTGCAGATCGCCGCCGGCATGGAGTACCTGGCCGGGCACTTCTTCGTCCACAAGGACCTGGCCGCCCGCAACATCCTGATCGGGGAGCAGCTCCATGTGAAGATCTCCGACCTGGGGCTCTCCAGGGAGATCTACTCGGCCGATTACTACAGGGTGCAGAACAAGTCCCTGCTGCCCATCCGCTGGATGCCCCCCGAGGCCATCATGTACGGCAAGTTCTCCTCCGACTCCGACATTTGGTCCTTCGGGGTG
The DNA here is from genome assembly GCA_013397155.1 of Irena cyanogastra. NCBI lineage: Eukaryota > Metazoa > Chordata > Aves > Passeriformes > Irenidae > Irena > Irena cyanogastra. The sequence goes on from VWZV01003269.1 coordinate 397,227, forward strand.
GTTCTGTGGGAAATATTCAGCTTTGGCCTTCAGCCCTATTATGGATTCAGCAACCAGGAGGTGATCGAGATGATCCGGAAGCGCCAGCTGCTGCCGTGCTCCGAGGACTGTCCCCCCAGGATGTACAGCCTGATGACGGAGTGCTGGCACGACCTGCCCTCCCGCAGGCCGCGCTTCAAGGAGATCCACGCGCGCCTGCGCTCCTGGGAGGGCCTCTCCAGCCACACCAGCTCCACCACCCCCTCGGGCGGCAACGCCACCACCCAGACCACCTCGCTGAGCGCCAGCCCCGTCAGCAACCTCAGCAACCCCAGGTACCCCAACTACATGTTCCCAGCACAGGGCATCCCCCAGGGCCAGCTGGCGGGCTTCATGGGGCCGCCGCTGGCGCAGAACCAGCGCTACATCCCCATCAACGGGTACCCCATCCCGCCGGGCTACGCCGCCTTCCCCCCGCCCCCCCCCCCCCC
>VWZV01003269.1:397728-409021 GCA_013397155.1 Irena cyanogastra
CCAGCACTGCCCCCCTCCCAAGAGCCGCTCGCCCAGCAGCGCCAGCGGCTCCACCAGCACGGGCCACGTCACCAGCCTGCCGTCGTCGGGCTCCAACCAGGAGGCCAACATTCCCCTGCTGTCCCACATGGCCATCCCCAGCCACCCGGCGGGGATGGGGATGGCGGTGTTTGGCAATAAAACTCAAAAACCCTACAAAATTGACTCCAAGCAGTCGTCCCTGCTGGGGGACTCCAGCGTGCACGGACCCAACGACTCGGTGATTTCGGCGGAGTTGTAGATACGCGAGGCCTTTGTAAATAGAGCCCTTCAGACGCGGACTCGGAGGGGGTAGGAAAGATTTTTTTTGTTTGTTTTCTATTCAAATATTTTATTAAAGGTCCTTTTCTGGTTGTTGGACAGACATCGCAGCAAAGTGTCTTCTGTGAAGTTTCACTGCTCGCCAGGATGGGCAGGCACAACCAGACAGATCCTCGTGGTGGGAATCCTCAGCCCTGGCCACGTTTCTCCAAGTGCCACCGACAATTCAAAGAGGGGGAGAGGGAATCTGAGGGGTTTTTTTAAAACAAAAACTTTTTATCCGATGCTTTTTCACAGCTTTTTGAACCTCCGGCGTGGTTGGAATCACAGGAACTTTTTTTTAATACTGAAAACCATATTTTAATATTTGTCTCTTTTTAGGAGATGCAAAGATTTGGAGATCTGGGTGTGCAATTTCAGTGCCAATAGGGAAAATATTTGTAAATGTTGCAGTCAAGGATTGTGTTTCAAATCTATGATCTGAGAGCTGAATCAATTACTTCGGGTGGGATTTTGGTCTTTGGTTTAGCTGGGAGTCTGAGCTCAAATTCAGACCAAAAAATGTCATTTATGTGACAGCACAAATGCTGGAGTTATCAGCTACAAACCTCATCTGCTGCTGGCTGCTAAGGACAGCTGGAGTTCTTAAGGAGTTGCCTTAAAGGAAATGAAATTAAAGGGCTTTAATTTCAGAACCTGAATCAACGCCTTCAAAGGTACCATTTCATGATCTAGTCGCTCAAGCAGGAATTTTATATCCTTTTGTTGCTATGCAACTGTGTAATGGAAAAGCACCAAACCACAGTTTTATATGTGACAATCAGTTTTCCCAGGAATATTTATTGTGTCATTGCAGTGACTCTGACTCCAGTAACCCTGGAATAAAGGGAGGCTCACATTCCATCAGGCAGCAAATCCATCGATAGCAATTGTGTCTAATAATGTGAATTAGTGCTGATTTTCCACTTAGAAATGCACCATTTGTGTCATTAAAAAACCCATTCAGGTAGAACCAATCGAGATCCTTCATTTGAAACCACTTTAATGAGTTACACACGTGCTGTGTACGGTACATTTTCCACAGACTCTTTTTTTGTACTAAATAATATTTTTATTGTCCACAAAAACAATCTTTTTGCTCAGTCGACAATGTTGTATAATAGGACTTTATTTTTATCTTTTTTTGCACAGAAGTGTGATGATGTTTTTGTACAGCAGAAGTGAAAATACATCTCTGCATTTTATATCTTGGGCTGTTTCTTTTGATTTTTACCCTGATGTAGATGTTCCTGAAATATATTATGGTGATACTCAGCCACTACCTTATACAAATATCTTTCTTTGTTTTCACTGCATGCGTTTAATCACTGTATTACCTGATGATTGAGTTATTAATTACGGGCATTTCAATTAGGCAAGCATGAAAAAAGAAATGTAATAACAAAGGCTATTTTATAACTGAGATATGTGCATTTTTGTATTTCACGTGCCAGAGGTGATATTAAACACTGATTATTTTATGCTGCTGTTTATTAAAACATTGTTTTACCACCACCACCACCACGCCGGCATTTCCTCCATCCTGAAGGACATGGAAAGATCCTTGGCTCCCAGTTACCAGGGAAGCTGAGCTGCTATCAGCCAAGCATCCTTGGCTTTAATCAGGAATTAGGAATAACCAAATCCTTCAGGAGCAGCAGTGGGATCATAAAATAATCCCTCAACACGCTTTGTGGTTTTATGTTCAAACCACTCACGGCTCAGTTTGAGGTTTGCTCTTTATTTCAGAGCTGGCTCCTTGAGGTTAAAGTATTTTTTGGTATGAACCAGCTCTGACCAACACACCTGGAAAGCCTTGGGAGGAAAATCTGGGAATTCTGGGGCTGAAATCACAGTCTGGCTCACACCTGATGCAAAGGGAGGCAACACAGAGAGGCAGCAGCTCCTCGGGGAGAGATGAGAGGGAAAAACCTAAAGAAGCTGGTGAGGTAATGTGGAAAATAAATGTTGCCAGAAATGAAGGAGTCTCTGTTCAGGTGGGAATGCAGACATGGGTTGAAAGCTGGTTCTGTGGCCAACAAAGGGAGAGGGAATATTCCAGATGCTAAATCATCATCCCTCCCTTCTTCAAGGAGAGAGCACAGCCAGGGCTGTTGGAAGTGCAGCAGTCTTGGCTGGACTGAGGAGCTCTGGAGGATTGGGAATAAAACTCTGGACAAACAGTGTTTACTGGGCCTTCAGTCTGGACAATCTCATCCCCTCCAGGCTGCTTGTGTTGCTGTGAAAGAGAATAAATATTTGCTCATTTAAAGACCACTGAGGCAGAGCCTGAAGAGGGGATTTGGATCCTTTGTTCCCACAGAGAGTGACTGGGCTGGAATTCTGCATTCCCTGGACTGAGAGGAAAAGCCCAGGGCTGCCTGAGCAGAAATGAGGGCTGGAGAGCTCAGAGCTCACCAGGATGTGTTCATTCAGGGGTGGCCAGGAGGGAATCTGTGCTGTGCTTTGCAGGAACAAGGATTTCCAGGAAGGTTTGGGAATCCTCCATTCCGTTTCCTGTGCCTTGCTTTGCAGGAACAAGGATTTCCAGGAAGGTTTGGGAATCCTCCATCCCATTTCCTTGTCCAGGAGAGCCCTGGGCCATCTCCCCAGCTCAGACCTGCCAGGAGAACACTCCAAGCACAAACTCCTGCTGCATCCAAGGCTCTGGAATGTGTGCTGACCTCCCACATCCACTGGCCCTGTCCCTGCACATCCAGCAGCAGGAATTTGGCTCTGGGGCAGGATTCAGCCTCCTGGGCTGCCTGAGCTTGGCTTTGCCTGCTCCAAACGGGGCTGGGCACCCAAAGGAGGAGCTTTGGTTTGGGAGGGACCTCAGTGCCACCCCATTCCATGGGCAGGGACACCTCCCACTGTCCCAGGCTGCTCCTGGATCCCTGGAGGTGTCCGAGGGCAGGGGCAGCCACAGCTTCTCTGGGAATTCTATTCCAGGGCCTCCCCACCCTCCCTGGAACAATTCCTTCCTGTTATCCCTTTGATTTGAGGAATTTGATGGTGCAGCCCAAGCTCCCAGGTGGCTCTGGTGGGAGCACAGGGGTTGTGGAGCAGAGTCCTGAGGCAGCAGAAAGAGCCTTTTGAACACAGTTGCTCTAAAGAACATTTTTGTACAAACAAGACAATATTTTTTTTCAAAACCACTTGACCAAAAAAAAAAAAAAAGTCAATTTTTCATTTGCAGAAAAACAGGGCAGCATCTTTCTTGTGTGTTACAACATTTGAACCAGTGTTTCTTTGTGAATTCATGGTTCTGTGGTCAGGGGCTGGAATGAGCAGCTGGTTCTGCTGCAGAACATCCATGGGAAAAAACAGGAAAATTCCCTTTCCATGGGCCTGGAGCCTCTCAGAGATGTGAAGTCTGTGGAACCCGAGCAGCAATTTTCTATCTTGCTGTGTGCTATCTTTTACAGGAGGAGAGAGAATATTGCCCCCCAGTTGGTCACTCTCCAGCCCAGGGTATTTCTGCCTGTTTGAGCTCCCCCAGATTAAAGCTCAGCCCATTGCAGGACAGTTTATATTGCTGAGGTAACAGAAAATTATTAAAAACAGAGAGAGACACAATATTGGGGCTGCACATCAAAAGCTCTTTAAGACAAAGGAGGGAAAATTGACTCAAAACTGGAATTATTGGAAGCATCTGTGGTGTTCATTTCCCACTTAACAGTGCAGCACGTTTGGGAATGGAGTTGGGCTGGTTCTGGGCCTTAATTTGCTGAGTTTCACCCCAAACCCTGTGGTTTATCTGCTCCTGCAGAGGGAACAGCAGCTCCTGGTAAATGAATTTTGACCTTGAGACACAAAGGAGGATTCTGCAGTGCTGTAACCTTCAGCTGTGTGGAGAATTTGGGTTCTTTTACAGAATTTAAAAGCAGAAATCTCTGTTGGATTTATAGGGAACGCGTGGGTTTGTGAACCATGAGTGGTGCTGGGAGCAGGAGCTGCTGGGGCTGTGGGGATTTTCTGTGTAAATGCAATGGGTTTGTTGGGCATTCCCAGAGTTTGTCAGACACTCAGGAGCATTTTGGAGCAGCAGGGAGAACAAGGATTCCCAGTCCCCCTCAGGGAGTGCTGGGTCCATCCCTGCTGTGGCAGAGCCATGGGATGGAGCCCCAGGGCTGCAGTCTGGGGTTTGGGTTTTGGGGTGGGTCAGCCCCTGGGGAAATGGGCAGAACATCCCATCCATGGAAAAAATACCCTTTAATGAGAGCTCAGCTGCCTTTGCTCACCAATTCCTGCCCCTGGGATGGGGCAGTGCCAGCACAAAGGGCTGGGGGTGGTGCTGGGATCCAGAGCCTGCTGAGTGCTCTCCAGCCTGGGCAGCAGGACAGGGAATTCTGCCCCTCTCAGGTGAATCTCTGCCCCCACCTGCAGAGCTCCAACATCAGCAGCACCTGGAGCTGCTGGAGAGCCCAGAGGAATCCAAGGAGCTGCTGCAGGGCTGGAGCCCCTCTGGAGCCGGGCTGGGACACCTGGGGGTGCTCACCTGGAGAGGAGAAGGATCCAGGGAGAGCTCAGAGCCCCTGGCAGGGCCTGAAGGGCTCCAGGAGAGCTGGAGAGGGACTGGGGACAAGGCCTGGAGGGACAGGACACAGGGAATGGCTCCCAGTGCTGAATCCCAGGCTCCTGCTGCAATGACCATCCCACAAATTCCTATCTAAACCTTTGCTCATCCAGCTCTGCTCCCAGTCTGCTTTTCCACACCTTTGGGCAGCTCTTGTGCCTCAGGAAAAGCCTGTGCCAAGGGGCTGAGGACATTGCTGGACAGGGAAATGGAAGCACTGGATTTTTGCCATGGCTCCCCACAGCAGTGCTGCCTGTCCCTGTGGGATGGGACATTCCCTCTGCTCCCAGCTGCTCCTGGGGCTGGAGCATTCCAGGAACCCCCAGGAGGAGTTCAGGGTCCCAGTGGGAGCAGGAAAAGCCCCGTGGGATGTGGGATGGGGAGCGTGTGGAACCACCCCCATCCCAGCTGGAAAACTCTGTGTGTGTGTGTCCCGTGTGCCAGAGTCTGTCAGATCCAGGGAAACCAGCTGGGGAGGGCAGGATAAATAAAAATAAAAATGCTCTGGGCACTAAGTGATGGTGTAGCAGGAATCAGTGGCAGAAATGGAATAATTATTTCAAAATAGGCTCACGTGAGTCATGGCCTGAAAGAGGGATGCTCTCCCCAAATGTAGTTGGCATAAAATGGAAGAGATATTGGGTGAAAGTTAATTTTAACCTGTGTTGGACAAAGTTATCTCCAGCTGACAAAATCTCTGGTCCTGAGGAAATGCCTTCCTCAGCAGCCAGGCCGTGGGATTGCACAAGGAGCCATAAATCTGGTTTTTTTCCCCATTTCCCAATTCCTGGGAGCTCAGCACTGCAGCAGGAACGCTGCTCCTCTCCAGTTGTGTCCTTTGGCACATAATTCATGCCTTTATTTCCTTATGCCCGGGTCCCCTCAGCCCTGAGGGGTGGCAGATGGCTCAGCAGAGCAGGGGCAGCCCTGGGGTGGCTCTGACCCCCCAAAAGCTGCTGTGGGGCAGTGCTGGATCAGCCAGGCCTGGCTCAGGGGTGGATCCTGCCCTGCTTCCCCCAGGCTCTGCTGCTGCTTTCCCTGCTGCTGCTGGAGCCTCTGGGGTTTGTTCCCTGCTGCCCCTTCCTGGGGGCTTGAGCAGCTCCCAGGAATGTCACTGTCCCAGCAGCCTGGGGAGGTTGTGAAAGGCCTCTCCCTCCCTCTCTCTCTCTGGGGCCCCCATGCGTGGGGAAACCCCCTGCAAAGGGTCTGTGCTAGAATTGAGAGAGGAACGGGATCTTTTTCAGTCTTCAGGTCACTGTTTATTGCTTATCTTATCAAAACTCCTCCACACCGCCTGCACCAGGCTGAGCACGGTGAGGAACACAGCAGAAAAGGTCACAAGATGTGCAGTTCCAAGGTCTTTTAAAGCCATCTTGTCCAATTAACTCTAAAAACATACTTTATTTCTACTTCCCTGCCAATAACTAACTAACTTTCTGACATGTAACATCTGCATCGTGACTTCTCCAAACCAATCACCCAGTGCCACTAATGCTACAGAAAATGGAGTAAATGAAGAAGAAGAAGGCAGGGCAACGCCCAAAATCCTCCATTTTGCCCTCCATCCACCCCCATACTAAAAACCTAAAAGTCTAAATTTTTCACCCAGTGATAACTGCACTACAATTTACCCTACACACTCACAGATTGTGCATCATCCCAAAGCCCAGGGAGTTTTCTCCATGGATGGAGGTTAAAGGCACGGCTCTCAGGAGGATCAGGAGGGTCAGGGTTTGTCAGAACAGACAGAGAAACATTCCCTGTGCCCTGGGTTCCAACAGAGGTGACAGCAGTGTCCACATCCAGGGATGCTCTGATCCTGCAGGGATTCCAAACAAACTCCTCAGCAGGGAGGAGAGCCCAGACTGGGGAATTGGCAATGGCCAGGGAGAATCAGGGAATTCCCTCCAGGGTCATGGAGTCCAGCTGTTCCAAGGCCACCACTGCCCAATGTCCCCAAGTGCCACATCCAGAGGGATTTAAACCCCTCCAGGGATGGGGACTCAGCCCTGCCCTGGGCAATTCCTTTCCCATTAGGAATTTTCCCAATATCCCAAAGCCCCAACAGTGACTGCAGGCTCTGGAGCTGAGTTCATCTTCTCCTCATTAAATGCCCAGATAGGATAGAATTAATTAGCTTAATAATTTAATTCTTATTTAATTTTATTATTTTTATGGAATTACAGCGTCACAGAATGCCCTCCCTGGGGTTCCCAGCACTGAATTCCCTTCTCCAAACCTTTCAGGGGTGGCTGAGGATCCCAGAGTTTCTGTTTGACAGCACCAGCTGCCAGAGGGGACGTCCTGAGGGAAGCCTGGTGACAAACTTCTCTCCCTTTGCTCAGCAGGTGACAGCAGGAAGAGGGAGGGAGCAGGGATGGATCCCGGATTTTGGTTCCAGTGGGACAGAACATCCAGAGTCTGGTGATGCTGTGAGGGTGGGGAGCCCTGGAATGGTTTTCCCAAAAAATCTGGGGCTGTCCCTGGACCCCTGGCAGTGCCCAGGCCAGGCTGGAGCAGCTGGGACAGGGGGAGGTGGCCCTGCCATGGCAGGGGTGGCACTGGGGGGATTTCAAGTCCCTCCCAACTCAGGGTTTTGTGATTTTCTGAGAAAATTCAGTAACTGACCCAGGAGCTGTGGCTCTGCCTTGGCCTGCAGAGGATTTTTTTTATTTTTGCAACTTTTATTTGAAAACAGCCCCTGAATTTTGTAGCATCCTCTGATAGGAAAGGAGGAAGAATTAGTTCATGGCTGTGGGATCTGGATGAGAAATCCTTTAAAAGATCCTTTCAAGGGGTCCTTAAAACTCCCTTTTAAAGGGTCTTTTACAGGATTTCCCATTGCAGAATTCCCGGGGTTGGGAAGGGCTGTGTCTCTCCCCTGAAGCATCATCAGCCACCTGAAAGGTCCCAACAACAAAAATCCCAACAACAAAAATCCCAACAACATTTCTGCTCCCACTGCCCCCATTTCAAAACCCAGCCTAACCCAGGAGCTCTGGGTCTGTGGAGCAAAGAGAGCAATGATTTTCTCTGCCCTGTCAGTGAATATTCCCAATTATTCCATTTGAGAGCAATGATTTTCTTTGCCTTTTTAGTGAATATTCCCAATTATTCCGTTTCCTTTGGAGACTTTGGCAAGCAGCTCCCTCCCCAGCTCCCTCCCCAGCCCCTGCCAGCAGCTCTTGCTCCCAAATGAAACCAGTTCTTGGTCTTGGAGCAGCAGATTTGTCATTGTTGGGCCCAGAGATATTTTCATTTTCCCTGATCAATGACATTTATTTCAGGCAATACATATTCCAAGGGGTTTGTGATATCAATAACCAGCACAGGGAAAGCAGGGAATTCTCTCAGAGGAAAACAAAACCCTGGCTCATTTTCATGGTGCTTTTCTTTCTGTGTGTGTGGCACCACTGTTGAAATATTACTGAAATTAATTTTCAAATGAGCAAATGGAGTCAGATTCCTCACCCTGGTCCAGCTGCCTTTGGTTCCCTCTGGAATTTGGCAGTCCTTGGCCTGCTGACAGTTTTTGTTTAAGGACAAGAAGTTCTCAGCCCTGGTAATCCAAGAGCAGTGGATTCCCAGCCCAGGCTATTTCCAGACTCAGCAAAGGGGACGTGGCTGGGACATTGAGGGGAAAAACTTGGCCCTGCTGGAGTTAAATTCTGATCCCCACTGGTGGAATTGGGGTTTCAGGGCAGGATTTTTGCTCAGGTGGAGAATCAGGGTGGTTGCAAACCCCAGATGTCTCCAGTTTGTCCTCAGAGCCTGCTTGGCCTCGTGTGGTTTTGGTGCTCAGGTACCACTGCCAGCAGTTCCATCACAAATTCCAAGGAGAGGAAGGAAATTAAAGGTCTGTGGTGGAATTGTTTCCTCTCATGGACCCAGCTTTAAATTCTGCTAAAAGCAAAAGGCCTCTGGCAAGCAGCTTTTGGCATTTTACAGGGCAGGGAGGACAAGGCAGGCTGGAAGGACATCAGAGAGACCAAACTGCTGAGCAGGGAGCTCAGGAGACCAGGGCTGTTCAGAACTGGAGCCTTCCCTCCCTTGTGCCTTCCTGGAGGACGAGGCAGCAGCAGGATCAGGAGAATTTCAGAGCCTCAGGGCTGAGCCAGGGCTTTGGTGGGTACAAAGAGAGCTGGCCCAAAATGTTTTGTTTTCACTTCAGCCCTTGTGAGGGCTGCCCCAGAGCAGAGGCTGGGCAGAGTTCCAGAATAAAGCAGGGATTTATTAAAAGGATTTCCTCCATGCATCCACCTTGGGCAGCACAAGAGCCCAGCCAGGGCTGCACCCAAGATGAACCAAAATGGTCCCAAAATGCAGCCCGGGCACGGGCTCTGTCACTGGGATCAGTTCTGCTCCATTTGCACCTTGGAGTTCATTGTCCAATTCCAGCTTTAGCTTCTGCACTCCCATCCTGCTTGTTTTTCTCTCTCCAGCCCCCGTTGTTTGTGCTCTTGGGCTGAGATTTGGATCATTTGTCCTTGGTGCCCAGCTGGAGCAGGAATTGTTTTGTGTCCCTGCTCTGTGCAGAGAGCTCACCATGCCCTGATGTGAAGCCCAGACCCACACACTAAAGCAGCACAGAATGTGAAAATAGAAAAGCCAAACCTGAGGCATCACACCAGCCCAGGATTTTTGGGGAGGCAGAGTGATAAGGAGGAGGCAGGGCAGAGCTCCAGGCTGTCCCTGTGGAGATCAGTCCTGTGGCATTTGCCACGTTTGTGATGGGAGCCAGCAAAGGGGAAATCTTTAATTTAAATTTCATTTTCCTCCTTCCCATAAAAACATCCTGCTAAAGAAATGTTCTGGATTCTGAGCTGTTCCAGAAGTGTTCTCAGCTGGGATTGAGGAAGGTGCTGGGAGCTCCCAGGGGGCTGATCCAGGTGGGATGAGACAATCCAGTGTGGCTCCTGCTAGGAAGGAGAATCCCAGAATCCCAGAATCCCAGACTGGTTTGGGTTGGGAGTGACCTTAAACCCCACCCAGTGCCACCCCTGCCATGGCAGGGACACTGCCACTGTCCCAGCTGCTCCAAACCCTGTCCAGCCTGGCCTTGGGCACTGCCAGGGATCCAGGGGCAGCCCCAGCTGCTCTGGGAATTCCATCCAGGGAACAATTCCTTCCCCAAATCCCATCCCAATCCCACCTCCTTCAGTTTAAAGCCTTTCCCCTTTTCCTGTCACTCTGCCTGTGTAAAATCATCTCCTCCTTTCTCAATTCCCTTTCACAGACTGGAAGGGGCTCCAAGGCCTCCCTGGAACTTTCTCCTCCCCGGGGTTTTCCAGCCTGGAGAAGTTCCCAAGCAGGGCTCCTTAATTTCATTTTTTTGGGGTTTTTCTGAAGGCTGATCCCTCAGTCCCAGCAGGAGCAGGTGGAGCTGGGGAGGGATGGGAATGTGTGGATAAAATCAGGAGGGATTTGGGTCACAGCAGCTCCAGCTGGGCTGGGATGGCTTCACCTCCTCTGCTTCAGCAAAAGGCAACACAGGAATGGAGCAAATCCAGATGGGATGGGATGAACCACAGAGGAATCAAGGTGAAACTGAAACTTTTCTTCATTTATTTCCCATGTTTGTGTGTTTTATTTCCAATGTTTCACTTCCAGAGCCAGGCAAAAAGCTCCTGTGAAAACACCAAATGGATCTCACAAAACTCGACCTCATGGCAAAAATATTCTTCCCTTGGCTCTGCTTGGCCTCATGAATGATTTTAAACAGAATTTTATTTTCCTTGGAGGAGGAGGGAAGGGCAGAATATTAAAATAATCTCTGCTTGTGCTTTTCAGAGCAGCAAGGAACAGACAGAGCGAGTCCTTGTGGGAGTCCTTGCCCTTGGGCAGCTTTGTGCACCCTTTCCTTTCTGCCCCTTTCCAGCTCTTAATAATGTCGATATTTAAATTATTTAGGGGTTTAGGTCACCTTCATTGATTGCTATCTTCAGTGGAAAAGAGCCTGTGTTAACCAAGAGATCCTGCAGTGGCCAGGAACTCCTCCCTGCAGCTGAGGATGAGAAAAGCTCCTGACTTTTACTCCTGGATTCTCCTGTGGCTCAGCAAGTGGGGAAAAAATCAGGGAATTTGCAAAGTCAGGATGCTCCTGGTGTCTCGGGGGGGCTGGAGTTTCCCTCCTCCTTTTTTCTAACATGCTAACTCTGGAACTGTTGAACAAATCCCTTTTCCCTTTGGATCCTGTTGGTTTCCAACACCCCCTAGGACGGGTGGGAACATTTCAGGGGAGCTGAGGGACACCAAGCCCAGAGCTGAAATTCAGGGAGTTTTCCCTCTCCCAAGCAGCCTCCAGAGCACAGAGTTAATTTTCCTTTTCCTTTCTCTTTTCCTCTTCCTTTTTCCTTTTCCTCTTCCTTTTTCCTT
>VWZV01003274.1:7410-18969 GCA_013397155.1 Irena cyanogastra
CCCCAAATCCCTGTGAGACCCCAAATCACTGTGAGACCCCAAATCCCTGTGAGGCCCCAAATCACTGTGAGACCCCAAATCCCTGTGAGGCCCCAAATCACTGTGAGACCCCAAGTCACTGTGATACCCCAAGTCACTGTGAGACCCCGAATCACTGTGAGAACGTCGGTTTGCAGCTCAGCAGGGTCAGAAGTGAAGCTGGGACGTGAGCACTGTTAGGAAAGGTGTGCAGGAGAGCCAGCTGAGGTGTCTGTCCTGCTGCAGGAACCCCCGTGCCCCATGGCATACCCACATGGCACAGAGCTTTGTGCTCTCTGCCCCAGAGAACCCCTGGCAGCACGGGGGACAGGGAGGAGGGAGCTGGGAACAAGAGTGGCTGAAAGCTCCTTAAGGAGAGTTTAAATGTGAGTGGGAAGAACCCAGCTGAAAGGGCTGTGACCAGGTCCTCCTGAACGGGGCTGAGAGCAGAGAAGCAGCAGCTGCTCCTCATCACTGAAAACCCTCAGAGGTTCTTTGGAGACGCTGAGAGAGGCTGAGGAGAATGCTCTTCCATGGATCCTGTGCTGCACAGTGAGCCCGGGCGCTCCCTGCCACAGATGCTGCACAAGCCAAAGGTGTGAATGAGGGAAAGCTGAAGGAAATAATCAGAAAACTCCAGCAGAGAGGAGCTGCCAGAGCTAACAGGACAGCCACTGCCATGGCCTGCACTCTGGGCAGTGTGCTGGGCAGATGTGCCAAGGAAGAGGTGTCTGTGTGCCTCCCCTGGCGTTTGCCCCAGCAAATCTGTGATCACACCGAGGCAGACATGGATACAGCAGCTGGCTCTGCTCTGTGTACCTGCTGGAAGAACAACTCTGTGCCCTGTGTATTTCCCTCCCTGCCACTGAGTTCTCAGGCTGTGCCACCGTGTGAATTCACAGAAATAAGTGTGGGGAGCTCTGTTTGGGCTGGATTCCCCCAAGGACAACAGCAGTGTAGCATCCAGGGACAGGTGACAGCACATTTGGGACAATAACTCTGTTCTGTCCTACATCACCTCCAATACCAGGTGCCTTGCAGTCAGCATTTCCACATGCCCTGAGTGACCTGAACAAGGATGTGAAATGTGTTTAACAGTTTCAGTGCTTGTTCTCAGGAGTGGCAGCATTTTGGTGGCAGGGGATCCCATCCCATGTATTTTCTTCCTCAGCCTTGGTATCTTTTATAGTGAAAGCACTTTGCACATTTTGAGTTACTCTAGCAGGGACTGCTTTCACTGCTAGAGTGAAAGTGTGAAAATTTCTTTTTATTTCCACCACTTGCTAATCCTGTTTTGGCTGGTGCAGCCCCTGCAAAGAGCTCTCTCCATGGGATGTGTTACTCAGAAATGATCTGTACTATTGCTGAGGCTGGGGAGTGCTTTGATCTGTTTTATGATCTGCTTCACTTGCAAAGCAAACTTGTTTGCTGTTTGCCCATTTGCTGGAAAGGGGAAAAAAAAAAACCCTTGCATTCTTTATTTCATCCCTTGGCTCGAGAGGGAGAGTTCTGCCTTTAGGTGTTTAGCAGACTCTCCCCAGGGGTGTTTTGGGTACAGCCAGGTCAGGGGGCAGGGGCACAGCCTGGCACTGGTCACCAGCTGGGGTGGCAGGCAGGACAGTGGCACTGTCACCAGCTGGGGTGGCAGGCAGGACAGTGGCACTGTCACTGTCACCAGCTGGGGTGGCAGGCAGGACAGTGCCACTGTCACTGTCACTGGTCAGCAGCTGGGGTGGCAGGCAGGACAGTGGCAGTGTCACTGTCACTGGTCACCAGCTGGGGTGGCAGGCAGGACAGTGGCACTGTCACTGGTCACCAGCTGGGGTGGCAGGCAGGACAGTGGCACTGTCACTGTCACTGGTCAGCAGCTGGGGTGGCAGGCAGGACAGTGACACTGTCACTGTCACTGGTCACCAGCTGGGGTGGCAGGCAGGACAGTGGCACTGTCACTGTCACTGGTCACCAGCTGGGGTGGCAGGCAGGACAGCAAGTCCCCTGCAGCCCCAGGGAAAGGGGCACAGCTGGGGAAGGCTGGAAGAGGAATTTGGTGGGAGCAAAGGAAGGGTCTGGCTCCGAGGTGAAGCTGAGAGAGGGCTGGGAAAGGGCAGATGGGAAGAGAGGAGGAGACTGGGGAGGAAGGTTGGGATGGCTTGGGAAAAGAGAATGAATCGAAGTATCACAGATGGAGATCAAACAGGAGGAGACAAGGCACGTGAGCCCCTGCCACCTCGGGTGTGTTTTTCTCTGCCAGCCTGGAAGGAAATTCCTAATCCCTGTTTCATTCTCTGGAGCCAAATGCCCATTACAGCTTTCATTTGCTAATTTGGGAGTAGTAACACCTTGGTGGTGTGCTGAAAACAGGTGTATTCACGTGACAAAATAAATGTTTTAATTTAAAAAAAGGGTAATACACACAGGAGGTGGCGACTTGGTGATGGACAGACTTGCAGATTCATTTCTGGGGCCTTTTTTATTGGTACTTTGAACTGGGGAGACACCAAGGACCACAGCACCTGCTTCCATAAGATGTGTTAGAAATTCAGCTTAAAAGATGCTCTAGATATAAGAAAGGTTAAATACTTTTAGAATATCTAAATAGCTCTTATCTTTATGGTACAGTGATTGACTAGCAAGTCCTGTGCCTGAAGACAGAGGAACAAATTGTGTTGTTTGTGCTTTTCTTTTGATGGACTGATTTCTGCCTGGAAACTCTTCCATATGGCTCCTTCCCTTTGCTACTTTCCCCACACTAATAGCACCCTTGCCTTTCTGACACGTGTTTCTCATGAGAGCCATCAGCTCCTCTTCCCCAGCAGAGAAGCCTGGCAAGCACATTCGTGCACGGGCTCAGATGCCAGCTCTCCAGAGCAAAAAGCTCAGATTTTTTAGCTCTCCAGAGCAAAAAGCTCAGATTTTTTTACCTCTCCAGAGCAAAAAGCTCAGATTTTTTTGCTCTCCAGAGCAAAAAGCTCAGATTGTTTTGCTCTCCAGAGCAGATGAGCCCAGAGCTGGGGTGTCTGAGGCTGACTCCCCTGGGCACAAACTGATTTACTCAGTCCCTGCTGAGCAGGGGAGCAGGGAGGGAGCCCAGGCCAGCGGCAGGACCAGAGCAGGAGCCCGTGTGGCAGGCAGGAAAAAGGCTTCAAACAAGAGCACTGGCAGGAAGGATTCCTCTCTTCCCCTCCGAGGGAGCAGGTGGAACCTGCCCGAGGGCAAAGACAGCCACTCCAAGTCACGTTTGGATTTCAGGCTGCTCTCACACTTTGCTCACAGTCCAGGCCCTTCCCAGCACTGAATTGTGAAATCTTTGCAGACATAATTCTAACAGACTTCCTTTACAGGGCAGCAATTATGGTGATTGATATGGACAAATGTGATCTTGAAACAGCAATAACGAGGCAATACAGCTCGATACAGAAGCAAATGCGTTCTGAAAATCAATTTCTGAGATGAAAATTGCAAGGAAAATCATGCAAGTGTGCGCTCGACTCCCCCAGTCTCGTCTGGCTTTTGTCCTGCAAAACTTTTAGCAGTGACCTCAGCCACACTGGGGTGGGTTATTACTCCCTCAGAAGGCTGTGCTGTGACAAATGAGCTTACCTGCTCACACCAAAGGCTGGAAGTTAAGGTGCATTTTGCTGCACAGAATCTTTTCAGAGGAAGAGAAAATGTTCTGGAACATGCTTAGCAGTATGGAGGAGGAAAATGTGAATCCATTACAGCTCACACATAAGAGCTCACTGAAATTTGTCCCAGGGAAAGAGCAGAGAGCAGACACTTTATGGAAAAGTGAAATTCAGGGCAGAGTCAGCTTGAAGTGTGGGTCTGACCCAGCAAGCCAGTTTACACATGCACTTCAGCCTTCACTGTTCACAGAATGGGTCAGCAGGGGTTTGCAGATCCTGGTGCCCAGGGAACTGCTCTGCAGCAATATTCTCATTCACCAGCAGCTTCTCCCAGCCTGAGTGCTCTGAGAGCAGGCTGAGCTCAGGCTGCTGTCCCTGCAGCTCCGGAGAAGGAGCACGGTGCTTTCCACTGCTGTTTGCAGGAGGTGAAGCCATCCTTGGGCGTGGGGAACACAGCAAGCTCTCCTTTCCTGGAGTTCCCTGGAGCTGTGACAGCCCGGCTGCACTCCCCTCTGCCGGGGGCTCGGGGCAGCCCCGCTCCCTCCCAGCCGGGCTCTGCCTCCCTGGGGCTGGGGTCGGGGCAGGGGAAGGTGCTGTGCCTGTCCTGGCACTGCAGGGCATGCTTTAGTGCCTGCTCTCCTTCCCTTGGCACTGCAGGGCATGCTTTAGTGCATATTCTCCTTCCCTTGGCACTGCAGGGCATGCTTTAGTGCCTGCTCTCCTTCCCTTGGCACTGCAGGGCATGCTTTAGTGCATATTCTCCTTTCCTTGGCACTGCAGGGCATGCTTTAGTGCCTGCTCTCCTTTCCTTGGCACTGCAGGGCATGCTTTAGTGCATATTCTCCTTTCCTTGGCA
This sequence comes from Irena cyanogastra, assembly GCA_013397155.1. Classification (NCBI taxonomy): domain Eukaryota; kingdom Metazoa; phylum Chordata; class Aves; order Passeriformes; family Irenidae; genus Irena; species Irena cyanogastra. Next base: position 11,911 of record VWZV01003274.1, read on the forward strand.
CTGCAGGGCATGCTTTAGTGCCTGCTCTCCTTTCCTTGGCACTGCAGGACATGCTTTAGTGCCTGTTCTCCTTTCCTTGGCACTGCAGGGCATGCTTTAGTGCATATTCTCCTTTCCTTGGCACTGCAGGGCATGCTCTGCTGCCTGTTCTCCTTTCCTTGGCACTGCAGGGCATGCTTTAGTGCCTGCTCTCCTTTCCTTGGCACTGCAGGGCATGCTTTAGTGCCTGTTCTCCTTCCCTTGGCACTGCAGGTTCCTCTCTCAAGCACCACATCTGACCTGATGCTTTCTCTGTCTCTGAGCACAAGCATTCATCTTTGGCGAGCTAGCTGGAGTATTTCCTAGATCTGTGCCTTTTGCTAAACTTGCTACATTTCTCTTGCTAGCATGGGTGATTATAACAATTTTATCCAAATGGTGGAAGGAAGATTTTATATGATTGCCATCTCCTCATGTGTTTGGAGCTGCAGTGCTCCAGGATTTGAGCTAGCAGAGGTCAGTGATAGAGGAGATGGAGGTGTACACAGGAAATAGGAGCACTTTCTAAATTCCAAATTCTCAACAAACTCGTGTGTACCTCAGGAAAAAAGCAATACAACATAGGCCAGCAGCATTTACCCTTTTACCAAGTACTGGCCTCACAACAGCTCTGCCTGCCTGCAGCAAGGCATACCCGGTGGTTCTGAGGGTGCCAGACACTGCAGGTTTACCTGGCACTCTGGCATCACCAGCTGCTGGGCTGGGGGAAACAAAGAAACCCCAACCCCCAAGAGGACAGCATCAGTGTCTGTTCCCACTCAGCCCAGGGGAGGGAGGGCACAGCAGCACCACTGCCTTCTGTGAGGGTCACACCTGCAGTGGGGTCACACCCACAGCCTGTCCCCTGGGGCTGCAGCTGCTGCAGGGGCTGGTCCAGCACCCGCTGTGCCCGCACTGAGCACGGCCAGGTCCTGAGCAGGGCCTGAAGCTGACAGGGAAGGGCTTGGGCTGTACCTGCTCAAGGCTTTAGCTGGAAGAGGACACGTTCACAGGAAATGATGGGAAGGAAATCTCCTCTGTGAGGCTGGTGGGGCTCTGGCACAGGTTGCCCAGAGCAGCTGTGGATGGCCCATCCCTGGAGGTGTTCCTGGAGAGCTTTGAGCAAGCAGGTCTGGGCAAGATGCCTGTCTGGCTTGGCTATATGATGCCTTTATCCCCAGTTGTTGCTCTCTTTAGGCTGGATAATAAGTTTTGCACCTGTGCAGGCACACAGTTTGTGGTAATTGGGTAATTAGCTGACCCTAATGGGCTCCAGCTGTGAGCAGCAGGTGAGCAGCATTGGCAGCAGTGAGTGCCCAGCACTGACCAACCACCAAAGGGACACACAGGTGCAGGGCATGAACAATCAGGGCTATAAAGGCTGGGCTGAGGGACAAGAAGGGCAGACCCTGAAGCCTTCTGAGGTGTTATGCTGTCGCTCTGTCTGGGCAGGTGCCTGAAGCCTTCTGAAGAGGTAAGGTGTTTCTCTGTTTGGGAGAATGCTTAAAGCTTTCTGATATTTCATGGTGACACTGCATGCATTGTGGCTGTCTAGGCTGTGACACCCCTGCCCATGGCAGAGGGGTTGGAACCTGTGATCTTTGTGGCTATTTCCAACTCAAGCCCTTGTATGGTTCTGTGGTTCTATGAAGCTGCACTTTCCTTTGGCTCAGACCACAAAGCTCTGCCTCTTCCCCCAGGATAAAAAGGGAAAGTCTCTGTAGGACCAGTGTGTTTGGGATTGGCCATTGGAAGCTGGGGCAGGTGAATGTGGCCTCAGTGATCAGATTTCTTGCTGTTGTGAACAGCTCTAATAATTGGTTTTATTTGAATGCTGATGTTTCTCATTAATGCTGTGCCAAACTCAGCAAAGCAAACTGTGCTGGAACCTGCTGTCCTTGGATCACCCCTCTGAGTTCAGGTGTGGGAAGGGCAGACACAACAGACAGGAAAATGCTGTCTTTTCACCAAAGTGTGGGGTTGTAGCCTGGCACTGAGAGCTCCTGGCACTTTCCTTAGTGCACAGTAAAAAGTGTGTGGCATGGCAATAATTACTGTGGGATCTCTTTAACCTGTGTTTTTGTTCTGGTGCTGGAAACTCACCTGATATGCACAGAATCATCTTGGAATATTGCCATTACTTACTGAAAACTGCACTGGACACTTTTCCCTTAATATCCATTTTGATAATTGTAAATGCTCCTAGAAATTGAGGAATGGGAGCATTATATTATTGTATTAATTCCCTTGAAGGTTGCTTAGGATCGCTCAAGCAGTTCCTAAAATAAAAATCTTGAGAGGTTTTTGAAAGCCTGCCCTCCTATGCAGGGAGCTGCTGTATCAAGGCATCAGGTCTAGAAGAGAGCCTCAGATGCTGTGCCAGGAGATGAAAATGTGTCACCATCTGCAAAGTCTGCGCTCAGGAGCAGCTGGGGCTGCTGTGCAGTGAGTTATCTGTGGTGCCTGCACAGCCCTGTGCTCCTGGTGCTGCCCTGCAAAGGGTTGCTTTGAGAAAAGGTGGTAAATTGAATTAATCCTGTGAGGAAACCACATTTTGAGTGATCATTCACTTATTAAAGCAGAGCCAGTGTTTAATGTTTCTTCAACACAGTATTAGAGGGAAGTGAATGAATTATTGAATGAACTCTCTTCAAAAGTTCCCCAAGGCTTATATCATCTTGCACTTACCAAAAGCACGATGCCTGCTGTGCTCACATAATCCATTTACAAAGCTTTTAAACATATTTAAGGGTGAGCTTTGTAGGTTTCCTATTTCCAATTAAACAAAGTGTTGACTTCTTTTAGAGAAGCCTTTAAGAAGCACAAAATCTCATTGTTTAAAATAATTTTGCAAACTTATTCCCAGCAGGCCTCTCTAATATTTGAACTAATTTTTTTTTTCTATAGTGTCATTTTGAATTAACTAGGTTTTTCTTCAGTTTGGTATCTCTGATTTCCTTATGGTATTTGGGGTGTGGGGATCTCCCTGCCTCTTGACTCCTCCTCTCCCTCCCTCCCTGACTGCTAAAATGCAGCTTGCAGTGTTTGTCTGCTCTGCTTGGCCCCCACGATGGATGGGGCTGTGAGTGTTGCCTTCTCCAGGAGGTTTTATTCTTTTTCTGCAGCTGTTTGATTTCAGGCTTGTTTTGAGAAAGGTCAGCCCCAAAAGCTGGCAGTAGGGTTTAGCTCAGAGTCCCCACTTCTGTTCCCAAATCCTGCATGTGCAGCTTAGGGCTGATGATCGAGAGAGGATGTTGCTCCCTGGTGAAATTTGGAGTCAATTCTGTGACAGTGGATGACAGATGTTAGTGGTTTCACTAATATTGGTGTAAAACATACAGAAAACTTTCTGCTTGATCCTGGGTTTTTGTTTAGGTGGGAATGTTTCAAACATTGCACAGCAATGCCTTTTCTGATTGATCCAGGCCCTTCCTCCCTCTTTGCCTCGCTCTCACAGAACGAGCTGTGAGCATTGGAAAGCACAAAATTTGAACTGAACCCAGAAAGGTTGAGAACGTGGTCCTGGGAGCAGCAGTCTGCAGCAGCTGTGGGAACTTTGCCTCCCTGGTAATTCCAGGAGGAGCTTTTCCCTGGGCAGTGCCCAGCCCTGGGACAGGGTGCCCAGAGGGGCTGTGGCTGTCCCTGGCTGGGGACATTCCAGAGCCAGCTGACACCACCCTGTGCCACAGCTCTGGGGTGGCCCTGCTGAGCAGTGACCCACGGGCTCCCTCCCAGCCTGGCCCATCCTCTGGGATTTTGGCACTCTGTAAAGTCCCAGGGTTGGTTCCCAGGAGGAGCAGCAGGAGCACTAAAATGTCCTCTGGTAGCACAGTGACCAGCCCTGATACTGGAGCACGTAAAGCCACACTCACAAAGGGTAACTGTGACTTGTAAGGTGCTCAAAATTAGCTAGTTTCTAAGGGCTATGGCTGAGTGACTGCATAACCAGCAAATAATTTTTCAACCCAAATGAAATAATAAATCCCACCTCAGGAAAGCTTATTTTTTGTTCTAGATACATTTTACAGTCACTCCAGTTCTTGCTGTGGTCCATCAAGTTGCAAAGAGATCCAATACAAAGAGCTAAGGGTAATTTGCCTTGATTTAGGGTTTTCATCTGCTGCACAAGCTGGGAAATTAATTGGAATGGGTGTTCACCCTTCAGGGAGAGCAGATCTGAGCTGACTGAGACACACAATGACAACTTCTAATTTGTACAGGGCAGCCTTCAGATGTCTGTGGCTTTTGGTTCCCAATCTCCTTTTCATAGCCTCTCTTTAATGGTTTGCTTCTGGGATCAGTGGAGAAATAGGGGGAAAAAGTGCTTCACACACATGCATTTTTCAGTGCTTTTGGATGCTGTGGTGATTTAATTCCTAAAGGAATAGAATGAGTGCTGAGGGTGAACAGGGTCAGAAACCTGGATGGGAAAGGCTCCAGCAGGCAGGGTGTTAGTTCTGGGAGCATCCAGGGCAGTGTGACAGGTGCTCAGCTCTGCTCAGCCCCTTGGGCACTCAGGTGAAGGCACTGGGCACTGGTTGGAGCTCTGGGGTGTTGGCACGGCAGCCACCAGAGCCTGAGGTGAAGGTGCCCTGAGAAGGGAGCCCCACGGGGCTGGTGATAAAGCTGATTTTGTCAGGAGGAACAAGGACTCCCCATGGTGGCTGGGTGTGTGTACCCTCGGAGGAGGAGGGCAGAGAGCAGGAGCAGGGCATGGCAGGTCAGTGGGTGCCTCTGAACGTGTGAAGAACCCACCAGAGCTCTCCCACGTGAGGTTCTGAGTGGGTACAGCTGGAACTGGAAGCCCTGCTCAAGCAGAAAAACCTGCTGAGGGAGGTATAAAACATCCCAATTTGTTATACTCTGAGTGGATAAACCACTGCAATTGCCTTCCTCTTGGGATTCAGGAGGTCTTGGTTTAGGATGAAGTCATAGTACAATCTGTCCAAAACAAGTCTCAATGTTTTATTACCAACTTTTGGCTCTCATTTAGCTTTCAGATATTTGGCTTTGGTTGAAGACTTGATGTGTTTAGCTGAAAACCAGGCTTTTTTTTTTTCTTCTTTTTTGCAAACCACTTAACTGAAACCCCAATTTTTCAGCACAGATCAATTAATGCTTGACTGTGCCAAGGCAGGCACTTGTGATGTCCCACCCTGCCCATTTATTTGGTTTATTTGTGACCCCCAGGGCTCCTCAGAGGGCTGAGTGTCTTCTGAGCCATCCACATCCACTCTGAGCTTTGCAGACCCACCAGAAGCACAGACACTTGGCACATAAAGCACACAGACTCATCCCAGAGGCTCTCTGCAGCCTCCCTGGCAGCTCTGGGGCAGTGAGGAATGTGAGCTGGGACCTGATCCACCCCTGCTGCCCGGGAGGTGTTTGTGCCATCCATCCTGGGAGGTTTGAGCTGTCACCTGCACGGGTGAGCAGGGACAGCAGAACTCTCCTGGCAAACAACCCCAGAAGTGCCAGTTAATCTGAGCACTGGGGGTGAGGCACAGCTCCTGAGCGCTCACAAATCTCCTGGTCACTCACCAGCTCGGTGGTGATGGAGCCCCCAGCCCAGCAGGGGCAGGGAGGGTCTGTGTGTGAATTTATATATGATATAGTGATTATATATAGTGAGTGCAGGCAGGGTCTGTGTGGCTATTTATATATAATATAGTGATTATATATAAAATGAGTGGGGAGGGGGGTCTGTGTGGCTATTTATATATAATACAGTGATTATATATAATGAGTGCAGGGAGGGTCTGTGTGGCTATTTATATATAATACAGTGATTATATATATAATGAGTGCAGGCAGGGTCTGTGTGGCTATTTATATATAATACAGTGATTATATATATAATGAGTGCAGGCAGGGTCTGTGTGGCTATTTATATATAATACAGTGATTATATATATAATGAGTGCAGGCAGGGTCTGTGTGGCTATTTATATATAATACAGTGATTATATATATAATGAGTGCAGGCAGGGTCTGTGTGGCTATTTATATATAATACAGTGATTATATATATAATGAGTGCAGGCAGGGTCTGTGTGGCTATTTATATATAATACAGTGATTATATATATAATGAGTGCAGGCAGGGTCTGTGTGGCTATTTATATATAATATAGTGATTATATATGTATAGTGAATGCAGGGGGGTCTGTGTGGATATGTATATATAATATAGTGATTATATAATGAGTGCAGGGAGGCTCTGTGTGGATATGTATATAAATATAGTGATTATATATGTATAGTGAGTGCAGGAGGTCTGTGTGGANATATAGTGATTATATATGTATAGTGAGTGCAGGAGGTCTGTGTGGATATTTATATATAATGATTATATAATGAGTGCAGGGAGGCTCTGTGTGGATATGTATATAAATATAGTGATTATATATGTATAGTGAGTGCAGGGGGTCTGTGTGGATATTTATATATAATATAGTGATTATATAATGAGTGCAGGGAGGCTCTGTGTGGATATGTATATAAATATAGTGATTATATATGTATAGTGAGTGCAGGAGGTCTGTGTGGACATGTATATATAATATAGTGTATCCTGCACTTTGGGGTGATCACCCTGTGCATTGCCTGGGAAATGAGGGTGATCTGTGCCTGCAGGTCCCCTGCTGAAGCCCCCAAAGCCAGGGGTGTCCCCAGGGCTGTCAGAGAGCAGGGCACAGCAAGGTGAACGTGGCATCAGGCTCCATGAGATTTCCCACTCCAGCACTGCTCTTTGCCTCCATCCCGTTTTGGATCTGCTCCTGCCACCCACACGCGCATCCCTGTGGTCTCTGGGTCCTGGCTGGCTGGTCTGGCCTGTCCCTGAAATGCCCCGTGGTGTGGGAACCTGCCTTTCCTGAAGGCAGACTGCCCTGGGTGTCCCGAGTGCTGCCAGAGCTCCTCTGGGGGGCTGAGGGCATCGTCCATCTCTGGGGGCCTGAGGGCATCGTCCATCTCTGGGGGCTGAGGGCATCGTCCATCTCTGGGGGCTGAGGGGATCGTCCATCTCTGGGGGCTGAGGGC
>VWZV01003274.1:18974-39784 GCA_013397155.1 Irena cyanogastra
GGGGGGCTGAGGGCATCGTCCATCTCTGGGGGGCTGAGGGCATCGTCCATCTCTGGGGGGGCTGAGGGCATCGTCCATCTCTGGGGGGCTGAGGGCATCGTCCATCTCTGGGGGGCTGAGCCGATCGTCCATCTCTGGGGGGCTGAGCTTATCCCGGAGGGAATTTCCTCCCATGGAGTGGTGGGAGCTGAGCCCTGCAGGAGAGAGCTGCTGGTCTCAGGCGGGGCTGCAGAGCTGTCCCTGTCCCCAGCCTGTCCCCAGCTGGCTGCAGAGGCCACCACAGGGAGGCAAAGCCGTGTCCCCTCAGCCAGGAGCTCTGCCAGCCTCTGGAGCACACATCACACACATCGCCCACATCACACACATCCTCTGTGGCTCTGATGCAGAGCTTTGCCAGGCCTGCCAGTGCTGGAGGAAGCAGGGAAATGAACATGTATCTCTGCTGACTGAGGCTGTTTTGAATTAACTTTCTGTTTCTTTTTCTTTCCCCGGGGCGAGGTCACACGAAGGTATTGGAAAATTTCAAGGCAAAGAAACTCAACGCCTTAAACTTTGTATAGAATAGAGCTTCAGATATGTGAAACCCTGGGATATTTGGCAGTCTAAGGTTTTAAGTGTTTTCTCAGAAAATCTAAAGGTTTTAATTCTGGCAAAATTATGTCAACACGCTGTCAGTTGCCCCTCGGTAAGGAATTACAGAGAGCAATAAATGGTTTTGAGCTCTGAAACGTGAATGCAGCAAGGGAGAAGGATGAAGCTGTTAAAGGCAATCCCTCTCCTGGGCTGGCAAACCAGGGAGACCCCTGAGCTGCCAGGTCCTGGGGCAGCTCTGAGCTCTGTGCCTGTCCCCAGGCTGTGGGCTCGGGGCTGGAAGGGACAGCACGTGGGTGTCACTGGGATCTGTCCCCTGCAGCTCCCCTGCTCCTCTCCTGGCATTGCAGACCTGCAGACCAGAGCACTGCTGAGGGAAAGGCAGCTGGTAACTCAAACATCTGTGTGAGTGTGGTAACACACAGTGCTCTGGGGAGGAAATTAATTCTGGGTTAGCTGGAGCCACTGCACCCCACGGGGTGGGATGGACAGGACAGCACTGTGGGCAGAGTGGGCTCTGAGGAGAACTCCAGTCACACCTGAGTTACAGCTTTTACTTTTATCTATCTTTAAACCGTTTTTTCATGATATAAAGAAAGACCAATCATCCCTGTTCGAGTTTCTTGAACCTTCTAAATACTATTTTACATTTTCAGTACAGTTTTTGGTGGGTGGAAGCAAGAGGACATAATGGCTTTTTTTCTTCCTGTTCACCTGCAAGTTCACAGCTCTTGAATCCATTTGCCAAATTCAATGAGATCTGACCAAGGGGAAGAGATTTCAAAGCTGTCAGCTTGAATTATATCCCAGTTACCTCATAGCTGCTGCACTACTTTCTGTTTGCTTAATGAAAATTGGCATTTACACAGAGGTAATAGCTCCTTTTGGGCTCACACTCAGAGAAAAAGGCTCAGAGCAGTACTTACCCCTCCCACTTAATCTGAGCTGTCTGTCCTACAGAAGCTGTTCAGAACACTTTTAAAATGAATTTAAAGTCTCTTCAGCATTGAAAATCTCTAAATTAGCTTTTGTAATTGCCTGCTCTTAATCATAGATGGGCCTGTCCCACCCTGGTGGTGTGAGAAGGAAGACAAGCCTTTTTTTGGCTTTTGGTGCTGATTTCCTTCCCGGAGCTGCATTTATTGTGTGTACTGTCAGAAATGTAAGCGAGAGAAACAGGCACACAAGAAAACAGTGAGCAAAGGAGGAACAGAAAACAATGTTGCCAAGGCAACTTTCTCTTGGTTTCCAGAGATACTTAAAAAAAAAAAATCCCGAAAACATTAGTCATACTTTTTTTTTTTTTTTTTTTTTGGAAATGCATTATTTTTATCTATTAATTTGGAGTTTGCTTTGCCAGAGCATGGAGGCACGGGGGCAGGAGGCAAGCTCTCCAGGAGAGGAGCTGGGGCCCTGGTGGGGTCTCAGGGCTGCAGCATCCCCGTGTGCCCACCAGGAATGGGGCTGTGGGTGCACCAGGAGGTGCTGCAGCCTGACCCCGGGCAGGGAGGCACCTGGCAGGTGGAACTGAGGGTCATTCAGGTGTTGGTACAGGACAGGGTGGTGGGGACAGTGCAGTGTCCCTCCAGGCAGAGGGCAGCCCCAGCTGGGTGGCACTGAGCTGGGCTCTGTGTCTCTGTGTGTATCAATAAATTGCTGGTCTCTGAGTGGGTCCCTGGGTGGCTCTGAGCTGGGCTCTGTGTGTGTATCAGTGAATTTCTGCTCTCTGGGCTGGTCTCTGAGTGGGTCCCTGGGTGGCCCTGAGCTAGTCTCTGTGTATCAATGAATTTCTGGTCTCACACTGAGCTGGTCTCTGAGGTGTCTAGGTGGCTCTGAGCTGGGCTCTGTGTGTGTATCAGTGAATTCCTGGTCTCTGTGTCTCTCTCTGTGTGTATCAGTGAATTCCTGGTGTCACAGCGTGGCTCTGAGCTGGTCTCTGTGTCTCTCTCTGTGTGTTTCAGTGAATTCCTGGTCTCTGTCTCTCTGTGTGTATCAGTGAATTTCTGGTCTCACAGTGTGGCCCTGGGCTGGTCTCCGTGTCTCTCTCTGTCTGTGTTTCAGTGAATTTCTGGTGTCACAGCGTGGCCCTGGGCTGGTCTCTGGGTTTCTCTCTGTGTTTCAGTGAATTCCTGGTCTCTGTCTCTCTGTGTGTTTCAGTGAATTTCTAGTGTCACAGTGTGGCTCTGAGCTGGTCTCTGTGTCTCTCTCTGTCTGTGTTTCAGTGAATTCCCGGTCTCTGTGTCTCTCTCTGTGTGTATCAGTGAATTTCTGATGTCACAGCATGCTGTGCAGAGCCCATCCCTGGGGGTTGCCTTGAGCTCAGCCTTTGGAGCTGTTGCAGGTTTGCTGCCAGGAGCCCAGCCTGGTCCATGCCCGGTGCCAGCCTGAACAGTTCTCATGCTCCCAGGTGAGGGTGAGCTCCCCAGCAGCCTTGTCCTGGGCTGGGGCTGGCACTGGGGATGCTCTGGGCCCTTCAGCACAGGGCTCCAGGGGGGCTCTGCGGGGCAGAAATGTTGTTTTTGTGCTGGCAGCAGCCCAGAATGTGCCACGTGCAGGCATTTTGCACCCTGGTGTTGCAGAAGGAGCTGTGGTGCTCTCTGCAGCTGCACTGTGGCTGCAATAAAGCTTCACCATTTATTTATTTGTTTATTTATTGTCCTCCCAGATACTGAACCTAACAGAGAGTAACTCCAGGCTGCCTCACAAGCAGTGCAGTTTTTGTGATGGAAGTTTTCATCTTGCCCCAGCGTGGTTAAGTGCAGTTAGGAAATCACCAGTGTTCCTTCTGGTGCTGTGTGAAATGTTTTCTCCCCTCAAAATGGAAGATTTTAAAGCCCTAAAAGAGGGAAAACTGGCAAATAGAAAATTGAAATTATACTTTCATTGGGGAAAATAAGATTTTTTAATTTTTTTTTTTGCTTTGATAGCAAGCGATTTCTTTACTTGAAACAATTAGCTTGAAGGAAAAATACAAAAAAATTGTTGTGACTGAACAGACACATTTAATCCTGAAAACGCAGAGAAGGGAGCTTGGCATTTATCTGAATTATGTAACCAATCCCTCAGTGGAACTGACAAGATTTTCAGGAGCACATCAATCCCCACATTCCTTGTAAATCCCAGCACCCTGCGTGGGGCCACTGACATTTCCCCAACCAGTGCAGGTGAGCTGGGCACCCAGAGTCTCCTGCTCTGGCTGTGGGTGTGTGAGGAGTGTGCAGTGCCAGAAACCCAGGCTGGACTGGGGGGAACAAACCCTGCTGCAGCCAGGACATGGCCAGGGCTGGGCTGGGGGGAGCAAACCCAGCCAGGACAGTGCCCAGGGCTGGGGGGAACAAACCCAGCCAGGAGAGTGCCCAGGGCTGGGCTGATGGAGCAAACCCTGCTGCTGTTGGATAGTGCCCAGGGCTGTGCTCCCTGCCCCTGGGGTGCAGAGCTGTCACTGCCCCCTGGACACACACATGGCAGTGTGCAGCCACACCAGCTGTGGGCTCACAACAGCAACCTGAGCACCTTGCTCTGAAGGTTTGTGCCCAAATTTTGCCCGTTTTGCCCTAAGAAGGGCCTGGCACAGGGAGGCAGCACTGCTGGAGGCAGGGGGGTTTGCTCTGGGATGCAGACCCTCCCCAGCCCAGTGTGTCTGTGGGAGCAGCAGGAACCGGAGCAGACCCTGCCAGGGGTTTCAGAGTGGACAAGGCAGATGAGATTGATGCACAGAACAGCAACTGGAATGATTTGTGCAATGAGAGGAAGGGCAGGTCACAGACTGGCCTCTTGCTCACGGCATTTCTGCACTAAGAGCTGAAGCAGGCCTTGCAAAGCCCTGGTGGCTCAGGCCTGCCCAAAGCTCTGGTGCTGCTCTGCAGTGCTGCTGGGCTTAGGCTCCTTCCCAAGTGTCCCCATCACTGTGAGGACTGGGGTAAGCACAGGTTTTGGGATAAATTCAGAGCCTGAAGAGCCCCAACACACCACCTCAGTTCTGTTACTCTGGCCACAGCCTCCTGGGTCAGCAGGACAGTGCTGAGCCAGGCCTTGCCAGGCAGGAGCTTGTGCACGAGGAAGAGGAGCAGGTTTTCCCTCACCTTGAGGAGCTCTGGGTTAGCTCCTGGGGCCTTCAAGAGAGCTGCCCCAGCCTGAGGACCCTGCAGGCTGAGCAGGGTGAGCTGAGCAAAGTGAGGAAGCAATGGGGCCAAGTGCTGGGCAGAGCCTGGAGAACAGATCTCCAAAGCCTGGCTTTAACCCCAGAGCTGCTGCTTCCTCAGCTGGCTCAGGGATGCAGGCTGGGCAGCTCTGCTCTGTGCTTCCCCATCTCCCCCAGCCTGGGCTCCTGCCTGTGCAGTGCCAGCAGTGCAGAGCTCACCCTGAGCACAAAGTCTGGTCCAGGGCAGCTTTGGCATTTGTGTCCCTGTTGCCCTGGGAGTGGGGGTACTGCAGGCTGCTTTCAAAAATTGCTGTGCAGCAGAAAACTGCTAGACAAGAAGCAAAAAAGTAAACTTTGTGTGCAGTTTCAGGGCTCTTACAGCCCTTGCTACAAAATTCCCAATGTAATACCTTAGGAGTATGAAATCAGACTATTCCCAGGCTCAGGAGCATCTTCCTTAAGTACAGAGCAAATCCCAGGTGAGCTGCAGTCCCAGCAAAGTCTGGGTGGTGGGAGGGTGACACCAGAGGGGTCCCGAGTGCTCAGACAGGAAAACTGCCTGAACAACAGTGATACAGATTTAGTTACACTGCAAGGTACAAGGCTCAGCTCTGAGCTCTTTGATGCAGGGTTTAGTTCATCTAAAAGTCTGAAAGAGATCCTGTGTTATCTCATTTCTCTCTGGGAGATTGATGCCGAGTTTAAATTTAACTTGGGATGAAAACATCTGTTACTCTTCAGAGTAAATATGTTCTGATATTCTGCAGTTGATGGAGAGGCAGACAGTTCAGGAGACAGAAACTGAAGGCATTCTGAACCCTCACTGTTTATACTTGGAGCAGCAGTAATTGGTTTCCCACTCTTATGAGTCATGGCTAGAGGTAATAAAAAATCCTTCAGAAAGTGATGATGATGTAAAATGATTTGTGGATATTTGTACCTTTTCAGCAGAAAAAAAGTGAGGAAAGGCTATTATAGACTGGTGGGATTGCTCTGCTCTTATGAGAAATTCCCATTTGCTGTACGAGCTGCCTGGAGCCCCCAGCAGTGTCTGCAGTCTGCGTTGTTATTTCATTATTAATTCATTATTTCATTGTTAATCCATTATTTACACTGCAGTGCAGGGAGAGCTCAGCCCTGGGTCAGACTGGGCTGGGTGCAGGCACAGGGGAGTGACAGCAGTGCAGTGTCACCTCACAGCTTGTCTCACTGTCCCCACTCCCAGCTGGGAAGGGAGGCCCAGGTTAGGCTGTCCCCTGCAGCCCCTCCCTGCTCCCAGGCCTGGCTTTGTGGGAGCAAATCCAGTTCCAGGGGCTCCTCTGAGCCAGCTCCTCTGCCTAGGGCAGCTTGGTCTGAGCCCTCAGTGAAGGGCTGGCACCCCCAGGGCTGGGTGAGCCACAGGCAGGGTCCTGTCTGCTCAAGCCAGCTCAAAGCCTGTCCTCCAGTGCAAAGAGAAGTGCTCTTTAACATAAAATTCTAAACATTTTCCTGTTGCCTTGATTTATTACATTCTTTATGTCCTGTTGCCTTATCTTTATTATTATTTGCAGACCCTGTATTTCCATCTCCCTCTGTTTGTTTTTGGTCATGATCAGGTAGCTTTGACCTTTGGAAAATCTGTGAGAGCAGCGAGGAAAGCTGAACACAGCACTGCTCAGTGTGCTGGCACTGACCTTTGCCATTGTGGTTTTTGCCCTCCTGAAAGCCCCCTCTCTTCTTCCTGCCACTTCTCCCATTGCCACTTCTCCCATTCAGTGATGTCTTGGACCAGAAGAATTTGTTGGCACTTGGTTGGCAAACTTTATTCATGTAAATATCAGTAATACTTTGGATTTTAAACATGGATATTATCAATATGCCTCAGCTGGCTTTGCTGGGCCCTGGGACTGTGCTTGTTCCCACAGGGGGGGAATCCAAGCCCCCCTGGATGGGCTCAGAGCCCAGGAGCCAGAAGGCAGCCACAGGAGGAACTGAAGCTGAGGCAGGGCGAGCTGAGTTTCCACTCTGCCCCTCAGGAAGGCTGGGTCCTGCTGTCCCTCCAGGCCATCAGTGCACTCAAGCAGAATGCTCCAAGCAGACCTGGGTTTGGTTTCAGTTCCAGTCTCCCCTCCCAGCTGCAGACTGGAGCCAGCTCAGCCACAGTGCTGGCAGGCTGGGAGGGTTTGCAGGTGCAGGGATGTGAATCCATAATTAAACATGTGTAATGGCACCCCGACTTCAGGTGTGTGTCAGACCTCCCCAACCCTGCCATCTCCCCCAAAACAAGCAGCAGAGCAAGGTCCAGGGCCCAGGGGAAGCTCACTCTCCCTGCTCTGGAGGAAGAGGAGGTGCCCCAAGGCTGCTCCATCCCTGCAGTGCCAGGCTGCTGCAGACAAAGGTGTGACCTGCTCCCTGGTGTCTGGGGACACTGATGGGGTTGATTTGGGTGTCTCCTCTCTGTGCCCTGGCCAGAGCAGAGCCCCTCTGGTGCCTGGTAAGGGGTGAGAGCATGGGCAGCTCCCTTCTCAACACCTTGCTGTTTGCAGCTGTCCCTGCCCCACACTGGGTGAGAACATTTGGGCTGTTCCTGCATCATCCCGTGCACCAGGGTCTCCTTGTCCTGGCTGGCAGGTTCCTCCTGCAGTTCTCTGGGGTTTTTGTCCTGTGCCAGAGCCTGTCCAGGTCCCTTCCCATCTTCCCTGTGGGTCACTGGGCTGCACAACCGAGCCACCTGCACCCACCAGAGCTCTGCTCACACCCTGGCTCTGGCACCCATCTCTGCCTCCTCCCTGGTTCCTGTGCAGCTCCCTGACCTTCCCTGTGTGTTTGGAGAGCACCTCTTTAGCTCTGGTGCAGTGTTAGGCTGTTGGTGAGTTCATTGTTGTTTTTGTGCCTCCCTGAAGGAGCTGCTGGCAGATGGCTGGCATTGCACTCCTGTTCCAGACTGCAGGCAGAGGTGAGTGCCCAGGTGACTGCAGCACAGAGGCTGCTTGGCTGCACTGCTTTGGGCAGCCTTGCTGTGCCCTGCCTGTCAGAGGCTGCTCTGGCTTCCAGCAGTGTCTGATTGTCTGGTTTTGCATGGCACAGCCAGGATTGCATGGGTAATGCTTCTAACTGCAGCCTTCCCTCAGCAATTTAATTCTGCTCTTGGTCTGTTGGCCTTGTAATGATTCTGGGCATCAGCCCTAGCTGGCTGTCAGGGCAGCAGTGCTTGCTCCTCAGCAAGGACTGTGGGGCACTGTGGATTATCAAGCCATTGTTTGCTTGCTGGACCTGCATGGGCAAAGGTCAAAAGCTTGTTTGTGTGGCAGCAGATCCACCTTTCCTCCTAGGAGGGACCAGGGAGGTGTTACTGGCCATGGGCAGAGTGAGTGTTCTGGCACAGTGGGGAGAAAACCCAAACCACAAAACAACAGGCAAGTGAAGCAAGGGAGGTTGTTTTCAGTTCCTTAAAGGTGTAATATCTCCTGGCTCATCCATGAGAAGGAACAGACAATGTTTGCATCCCTCCCACACTGACCTGCACATTTTGGATTTCCACAGAGGAGAAAAAGAGAAGCCAAACAAGCAACTCTTTTTTGTTTGTTTGATGCTGTGTGGGATGAGTGGTGGTGCTGGGAGTGGTGCTTGCTCACCCTGATGCCCCCTGAACTTTTTATAAAGAGCTCCTCACTAGAAGAGCTCCTGTCCCGAGCTGTGACACAGTGACACGTGCTGGAAAGGGTTCCTGCTCCCCACAAGTGCCTTTGGGTTCAGCCAGCCCATTAAGGGGACACTGTTCATGATCTGGGTGCAGGAGTTCCAACAGGCTCCAGGGCCAAGGCACATCTGATTCCCAGGCTGAGGGGTGACTCTGTCCCTTTCCTTCCTGAGCTCCAGCACGGGCTCACCTGGGAGGAAATCTCTGGCTGAGGGTGCCTAAAGAGAAAAGGGACCTGGGGCACAGCATCCTTCTAAATCAGGTGTGGAGTGCATCATAACCAAGCACAGCTGGCTTGGCTGATCACTCACACCAAAGCTTTTGTTAGAAAGCATTTCACTGAGTCAAAAATATTCTTAATGTGGTCTCTGCTTGCACAGGAAAACAAATTTCCCTGCTGGGCATTTCACATGTTCTTGAATCCCTCCTGTGAATTTGTTCCAGCCCCCATTTTGACCCATGGCTGGCACATTTACAGCTTGATTACTTATTATCATATTTTTCCCCCAGTTTTGCCACTGAGACTATGGACAAATGAACTGTGAAATGTCTGACCTGCAAGGGCAATTATGCTGCTATGAGACTTCTCCAATCTGTTCCATTCCAGGCAAGCATCAAAATTCCTGCCCATGAAAGTGTCTTGTCATCAGCCCCTCGTTACAATAAATAAGCTATTAAAAAGTCACATCCTAAACATAGCACTAAAGAAAAAACCCCAAGCAAACACAACCTGCCCTCTGTACAGTCCTCATTTAAATGATGCACTTTCACTCTCAAGGGAAACCATTGCTTTGAAAAACAGACAGGTGTTAGCTCTGTCCTTATTTCCTCATCAGTGGCCATCACCCACCCTTCAGGAGCTGCTCAATGGAGCTGGGATCACAAATTCTCATTTACACTCCCTGTCTCTTACCATTTTGCTTGTTCCTTTTTTTCTGACTGCTGCTGCCTCAGGAGCCAGGGCACACCACCAGGATGTCAGTGTCCTGTAGCCCAAGGTGTTCAATAAGCAGAACTAATTAAAACCTGTTTCCTCCAGGGACAGTTCCTGTTCTGCCATGGCTGTGCCTGCAGGTGGTGACAAGTGACACCCAGGGTGCCAGCTGCTGCCAGGCATGCTCGTGGCAGAGAGCAGGAACACTTCTGGAGTGCACTCCTCTGCCAGATGCCAGCTCTCACCAGGACTGTAGGGATACAAAACCCTGGGAACCCCAGAGAGGCTCCTCAGTGAGTTAGTGGTTATTGGGGAGGACTGGAAGGTACATGAACAGTGTAAGCTCTCAGCCATGGTGGATGTAAGGAATCAAGCCAAAAGGGAAGGGAACATGTGCAGTCAGATGTGATTACTTGTGTCTTTATCCCCGTCCTCTCTCTACAGGAGATTTGATGTAACACAGTTTAAATTCTGTAATCCTTTGATCAGGAATCAGAACCTAACTTAATGTTATCACTTAGTGTTCCTGCTGCAGAAAATATCTTAAATGCACACTTTGCAAGAATGCTGTCACTTGTTTACCTTCCTCTCAGCTTCTCTAAAATGCAAGTTTTGCTGGTGAGTGACCTGCAGCACGTGTTACAAAAATTGCCTTTCTTTACAGATCAGCAAAATACATATTCTCTGGAGGATTAGACAATATTCTTTTTCTTAGTTAACCAAAATCTAGATGAAGACTTAGACCAGTACTGCTGTGGTTTAGTGTGCCATAGCTGCAGTGATATTTAAAACTAACTACATGAAACATGCCTGCTTCTTTTAAAGGTTGGGTGGCAAATCTCTTGCCTTGCACTGTGCTGTAATTGATGTGACTTTTGTCTGAAGACTTTTCCTCAGTGGGAGGCACCCACAGCCTCACCTGCTGTCTGTCCGTGGGGCACACCAGGTGCCCCAACTCCTCCACTGCATGTTCAGATGCCTCGTGTGGCTCACCCCCAAACCAACCCCAGAGTCTTTCTTGAATTCCATTTTAAATTTACTTTGCAAATTGCTGCATGATAAGTCCATTCTTCAAGTCCATTCTTCAGAGAGCTTCATGCCAGCAGGATACATTGATCAATAGCATGTCCTGGAGTTAGGCACAGCATTAAACCCTGAGTTAGAGCACGTGATGGAGCAGGGAAGAAGCCAGCAAAGCTAAAGCATGAGCAGTTCCATTTCTGGTGCCCTTTACCATGGGCTTCAGAGCACATGTTGGGCTTTGTTTTCCAGGGCAGAGTGTAGTCTAATAGCTGGGGGTGCATTGAAACTCCTGGATAAGAATAAGCAATGTAGTTTTTCAAATCACAACTTTTCCTGCCTGTCTTCACAAAATCAGCTGACAACCAGGTAGGTTTGTGCCAAGATGGGAAAAAAACTTCTGGTTAGGCTCCATTTTCCTGAATAACGTCAGAACCCCCTCTCTTTCCTGAAACCATTGCAAATATCTGCTGAACTTTGGTAATTTCAAGTTTTTCTTGAAGTTCCTGAAGTGTCTTTGGCTTCTTAGATTTTGCTTGTGAGGTCCAGCATGCACAAAATAATTTGTCTTGTTTTATTACAAAGACGAACAAAACACCCTCCTTTCTCTGAGCAGAACCATGCTTGAAACATGTACTTTTTCAGTTTTATTCTGGCTACCAGCTGCACAAATAAGTCCACTTGGTTGTCTTTGGGATGGAAGGGGAGAGTGCAGCGCTAATTGAGGTTAATGAGTCTGACTAACTGTGCCAGTCCCTGAAGTGTTATTAGTGTGTGATTGTAACACAGGAGGTCAGAACCACAAAAGTGCACGTGGTGAGCCGTGCATTCTCCCTGTCAGCCCCACTGCAGAGCAGCTGATGGCTCAGCTGGGTCCTCTCACAGGGCAGGGCAGAGCTGAGCCTTGTCTATGCTGCAGGCAGCTGAGAGTGCCAGCCCTGCCAGAGCCAGCCCCAGCCTCGGTGACAGCCCTGCCAGAGCCGGCCCCAGCCTCGGTGACAGCCCTGCCAGAGCCAGCCCCAGCCTCGGTGCCAGCCCTGCCAGAGCCAGCCCTGCCAGTGCCAGCCCCAGCCTCGGTGCCAGCCCTGCCAGAGCCGGTGCCAGCCTCGGTGCCAGCCCTGCCAGAGCCAGCCTTGCCAGTGCCAGCCCCAGCCTCGGTGACAGCCCTGCCAGAGCCAGCCTTGCCAGTACCAGCCCCAGCCTCGGTGACAGCCCTGCCAGAGCCAGCCCTGCCAGAGCCAGCCTTGCCAGTGCCAGCCCCAGCCTCGGTGCCAGCCCTGCCAGAGCCAGCCTTGCCAGTACCAGCCCCAGCCTCGGCGCCAGCCCTGCCAGAGCCAGCCCTGCCAGAGCCAGCCCCAGCCTCGGTGACAGCCCAGCAGCACACGAGCTCTGCATGCCCAGAGCACTGGGAGGGTGAGGAGTCTCTTGCCAGCCTGAATCACTGTCCTGGCACCTTCAGCACAGCTGGGCTGCTCTCAGTTCAGGGTGCCCACCTCACCTCAAGAGAAGAGAGAAAGGCATGTTTCAGGGTTGTCATTCAGATTTGCTTCAGAACAAAATTTTCACAGAGCTGGGGGATTCCCTTTGGTGCTGATAAACACAGTATTAACTTAAACATCTGTACAGTTTGTCTCATAAATATACAGCAAATAATTAAAAATGGCAGCTTGACTTATGCAAGACAAATACCTCAGTGCTCACTGAAAGTATTTCAAGTCTGAATTTTGAAAAGAAGAAAAGATATTAAAACGTTCCTTTGAACAAATTTACAGACACACAGATTTCTATATATGTTTTGCTAACGCAATAGATTCTTCTTTACAGGGGAAAAAAAAGTGATCCCTGAAAGACACTGTGAGTGCTCTGCCTGTTTCAGATAGACTTGACATGCCCCCTAAGGATTAGACAACTATATATATTATACATAATTATACAAGTAATCATAGATAGAAAAAATAGGAGGATTAAAAACCTCTGAGAGTGGGTGTCTTGTCACAGCATCCTTGCCCTGGAAGTGGCAGAGGAAAGGATACAGCTGAACCTTTTTGCTTTCCTCGTTTTGATGGTCCAGCAAGGTCTGAGATGGCTCCCTTGCCTTGGAGGGGGTGGGACCAGGCCTCTCCTTCCTGGCAATGGCAAGGTGGGCAGCACTTCAAATCCATCCCTTATCTCCAGCCGTGCCCTGGGGCTGCTCTCAGCTGTCCCTGCTGCAGCTCTGCCTCTCATCCAGGGAAATCCATGGCACAGCTCCTCGTGGGGCCAGCTTCCCCAGGTGCTGCACTCTGGGCAGCCCTGCAGGCTCCTGTGGCCACACCTGGCTGCCCCTTCTGTGTCTCCAGGCAAGAAAGGGACCCAGGCCAGCTGGTGACAGGCTGGCTGCTGCCTGATGGCTTGGCCCCAGATGGCAGAGCCTGGCTTTGGGGGGTGGCAGGATCCTCCTTGTGCTGCACTGTCCCTCTGGCACTCAGAGTGACTCCTGTGCTGTGCTGCTGCTGGAGGGAGCTTTGGGCTCTGCAGGGTGCATGTGCCACCATCCCAGCAGCTCCTGCCAGCCTGGCTCGGGGCTCCAAGGGAACGGGGGAGTGTTGCTGTTATGGTAAGAGAAGGACACAGACTCCAAGGCTGGGTGTGCAGGAAAATCTACTGTATTACAAAGTTCTCTCCTTTTATACACTGCTCTGACCCAGCTGGACTGGATTGGTTAACCAATCAATACATTATACCTTGTTGGCTGGCCAGCCCAACACCTTTTAGTAAACTATCTTAGAAAGGAAAGAAAAAAACAGAGAGAAGGGAAAACCAGCGAGTGTGGATTGTTATAAGAACAGGGTATCATTATTTTGGCTAGGACTTCTTGGAGTCTCAAGCCAACCCTGAAAGATGCAGTTTTCTCCCTCTCTGACCAAGGTTGTGGGACCACAGGGGAGCACTTGGAAGGACTTGGGTCAGCAGCAAGTTTGAAGACCTGCAGTGCTTGTCCTTGGCTGGAAGGTGAGGCACTTGCAGGAAACACATCTTCCTCCTCGTGCTGCCATGAAGGCCAGAGCAGAGCAAAGAGAAACTGCTGCACTTCCCCTCTCTGGCAGGCCACAGCCAAGCACAATAAACCTTGCTGTGGTATGGACTGAAATATCACAGACAAAATTTGATTTCATTATTACATTTCATTTGTTTTCTTGGCACTGCCTTATTCCTGTCAGGCTGCCTGATAATCCATTTTTCTTTTCATTTTGCTGGGGTTTTTTTCCATCCACTTACGTTTACTTAGTGCCCAAACCAATCTCCTGTTAGCAGCCATTCATCTCAAATCTTTCCACTTTATAGAGACTGCAAATGACTTGGAAAAGTCACTTGTGTTTTATTTTTAAAGGTTGTTTGCCAATAACAATGCAAAGTCAAACCTGCTTTCATACTTGAAGGAAATCAGCAAAACAGGTCATTTTTTCCTGCAGTAGATAAACTTTACACTTGCTCATTTGGACTTCAGCCTTCTCTTTGGACTCCAGCTATTTCCAGGTGCTCCAAGGACTCCTGGAGCAGCAATCTGAAAGGGGAGCCTGACTTTGAGCTGTGTTTGTCCACTTGCTTTGCCTTGGTTATGGCAGCAGATGCATTCTGACAGGATTGCTTTGAATCAGAATAATCCTACCAGGAGTAACCAGGGGTTTAATTGATGTCTTGGCTTTCCTCTGGGTTGTTTTTGGCAGCAGCACACTTTCTACTGCATGATGTCTTATCCAGCACTATTAATTCACTCAGTTTGGGAGCACATACCTGCTGTCCGTTTCATTTTAAAAAACGTACAAATGACCAAGCACTGGGATTTCTTTGTTATAACCACGAGTTAACAACCAATAAATTGGTTATTTGCACAGTCAAACACATGCTCTCACAAGTGTCTTGGTTGAATGCCTTGGCAAGTCATTGAAAAGAAGGGGACAGTTACTACAGTACCATTTGATGTTTTAATGATGATTTTGAAAGGCTGACAGTTTCAGCCCTGCCAAAGGCTTTTTAGGGAAATCTTGCACATTTTTTCCTAAGTGGGAAAGGCCCAAAACTTTGATACTTGACCCACCTCAGTGAAATTTGATTCTGGAGCAGCAGGTGAAGAAATAGCATGGCCCTACACAGCTAATAGAAATAGATGCTCAGTGGAAAGGTGAAATCCTACTGATATTCCTGCTGGAGAACAGAGTCATCCTTTATTGGACATCAGGGAATGCATGTAAAGACTCCTTCCATGTCTCTGCTCCCAGAACCACTCATTTTCTCAGGCAGACTCCTTTGAAAGACAGGAAATTAACTGCACTGAAATATGAAATTAATACATTTTCAGTATGATGTCTTGATTTGTGCGTATTTTAGTTAGGTTTTCAAACATTTAGATTTTAAAATAGTTCTTCTGTAAATCTTTCTCAGAGATTTGTTTCTTGACCTTTGGAAGGAGCTGGTTATTGCTTGCACTAATTTCTTTCAGGTTCTTTTCCCCTTGTCTCTCACAGAGCAGATTTGGAGCAGATACTTCAGCTCCTTTGGAAAGTGTTTGTTTTGGTTTGGTTTTTTACACCAAATCCAGCAGCAGCTCTGTTTATTTCCAGATGATTTCACCACGTTGTCGCTGACATTTCCTTGCATTTGTATCACCTATTTATGTCTGAGATGAATGTCTGTGGCTGCAGTGACAAAAGAATGCTGCAGACAGAGTTTGTAGTTTGTAGTCTGCTTGGCAATTCTTTATCTTCTACCAAGTAAAGCCTTGGAAATGATGAACCCCAGGGAAAGAGATTTTACCTCTGCAGGTAAAGGTATTTGCCTTTGAATCCACCTCTGTCAGTCCCCATTTCCATTGAATTCTTTGCTGATTTTGCTCTGTTGAGGATTGTCTCTCGTAATGGGCAAATTTTGTTGTGAACAACCTCATAGGAGATTCACCTTCCTGTCTGGCTGCAGCTTTACATAGATTTCTATTTCACCGTGAGAATCAAGATGATTGTTTATATTTTAATGTCCTTTCCTTCCGGTGTTCTGGAGAGAAAAACTTACCTGTACTATTAAAACCAAAACACATTTGGCTAGAAATCAGTAATATTTTGTTTAGGAAATGTAAAAGAAGGACCAACAGACTTTCAGGCTGTCCCTCCCTTTATTGAAATGTCCTGCTGTATTTGCTTCTCCTTCCTCCTGCTGGCAGAAATTGGCAGAAATTCTTGGAAAAGATCAAGCTGTTCCCAGAGGCAGCTCTAAGCCCAGGGTGTCTCCAGCTCTGGTTTTCCAGGTGGCTTTTGGCAGGTGCAGCACAGCCTGCCAGGTTCCTCCCTCCAGAGGGAATGTGTGCAGAGACAGGTTTGAGCCTCAGCTCACTGCTCCGTCCTGCTGCCCGTGGGACAGTCTGGGCCACCTGAGCAGGGAAACTTGGGCCACTGCTGACCTGCTCAGAGGGACAGGGACCTCGGGAGACAGAAAACACTTGTGAGCTGAATTTAGCAAGTGTGTTCTTTGAGAAAAGAGCTTCCACAAGTGCTGAAACACTTCCTTTCAGACAGAACCTCCTGTACCATGCCACGAAAAATCAGAGTGCAGTGATTAGCTGCAGACAGGCTGTGGGAGGGGTGATGAGTTTCACTACAACACAATCGAACTCCTCTCTTTGTGCCTCGGAGTGAGGTTTAAAATGGCTCTAAGCACTTAGCAGGGTGGGATATTTTAAAGTCAGGTGTGCCTGTGCACAGCTGATCCCCAGTGAGTGAGTTCCTCCTTGTGATCCATCTCCTGCTTTGTGCCATCTGCCAGGGCTAAGCAGCACCAGACTGTGGGAATTAAGAAACTGGGAAAATGAGCTGAAGTTCCTTTCCCCACTCTGTATTTCCAGTTTCACAGTTTTTTCAATCCCACAACAGCAAACACAGAGCAGCTCAGGGCTCAGTGTGTGCAGACTTGTCTGATTTGGCCAGTTTTGGCCATCAGACATGGAAGTGCCATGACCATGTGGTACCCTCTCATTCATTCGGTTCCTGAGCTTTGCTAGCTTGCTTCTGTGGCTTCCTCAGCTGTTCACCTTAGCCAGAGTCTATTTTCTTTAATGTACAGACTGTATTTAAAAAGCTAAAACAAATTTCCAACTCCTTATTGTTAAGAATTTCTTTCTGAACTATTCATTTGTGTTTTGTTGTGTTTTTCCAGTGCAAAGACACATGCATCATGAGGTGGGAGGGTGTCACCAGCAAGAGTAAAGCCATAATTTCTCATTTACACGTTGGCTAAGCTGTAGTGGAGCTGTGTGCCACAAACAAGTCTGCAAGGTGGGTTTCCTAGAAAGCATTATTGCAATTTGCCATCCCACATGGCACCCACATGGCACCGACAGCTGAAATATTTCATGTTCATGTTTTGGGCCACTGGCTGTCAGAAGATAAAGTGCATTCCCTCCTTGGGAGTGCAGGTTCCCCGTGTGTGCAGAACTGGGGTGTCTGTGCTGGGCAGAGGGGCAGGAGCAGGCAGAGACCCTGTGTAGCCCCTGTGCCACCCAGGGCGTGTCCTGGGCAGGAGCCAGGGCCCTGGGCTGCCTGGGGAGGGTTGAGCTTAGGTTTAGGCTTAGGCTTAGGGTTAGACAGTCCTGGGGGCTGCAGCTCCGTGTCGGTTCTCAGGCAGCTGCAGCAGTGGTGTTTGCAGCTGCAGCAGTGGTGTTTGTGCCATTTGCAGGTGCTGCAGCAGCGGCGTTTGTGCCATTTGCAGGTGCAGCAGTGGTGTTTGCAGCTGCAGCAGTGGTGTTTGTGCCATTTGCAGGTGCAGCAGTGGTGTTTGCAGGTGCAGCAGTGGTGTTTGTGCCATTTGCAGGTGCAGCAGTGGTGTTTGTGCCATTTGCAGGTGCAGCAGTGGTGTTTGCAGGTGCAGCAGTGCCGTTTGCAGCTGCCAGGCCCAGGTGTGAGCCCCAGGTGCGAGCCCCAGGTGCCTGGCTGTGCCCTGCCTGTCAGTCCTGCTGGGTTTGCTCTGCCGTGGCTGCAGCTGGCACAGGAGGGGACGCTCCCAGCTCCCCCCAAGCTCAGGCTGCCAGGCCAAGGACCCTTCCCTCCTCGGCTGGGCAGATGGAGCCAAGCCCAGAGCCAGGAGGAAGCACAGCCTGGGGACGTGGCAGGGTGAAGGAGCTGCCCCATTCCTCACCTGAAGGAGCACCACAAAACCAGGGATTCACCAGAGGGAATCAGGTATTTCACTTGTGCACTTTCACCGTCTTCAGCACATTCCAAGTAACAGCATGGCCATAAATAAAACTTGTAGGCCAGCAAGGAGCTTTGGCTGGCGTTAGGAAGAAGAGATCGATGCATTTCTGTGCACAGCTGGAAACAGTCCTCAGTTCCCCTAGATGAGGAGCTTCTTTGCAGGCAGCATCACCAGATCAGTTTGCATTTCTCTGAGTGTTAATTAGGAAGCAGGTTTGTGAATGTGAGGGTGTGAGTCTGGAAAATCCACTGTTCTGTGGTGGAAGGACAAGAGTACAGCGATAAGGAATAGAAGGGATTTCCTTCTTTTGTTTTGCAATGTATTTTATGGACGTATGAAACAGACCAACACCTCTCCAAATTGTCCCTGTGTCTCACTATACTGAAAAAATGACATTTATCAGCATGGCTGGGTGTTAGGGAAGTCTATTAATGGAAGCAGCGTGCAACTGTACAGAGATGGTATTTAGTAACGAGCACATAAAGCTTTTCTTCCATTAAAATGCTGCTTCGGGCAAGAATCTATTGCTTGATTAGTTTTTTGGAGAGCAGTTTTTCATTCCTAATGAGAACACATATCTCAGCCACTGTTATTAGTGAGAGCATGCTCTGAAATGAAAACAGAGGGGAGGCAAAGCCAGGAGCTGTCAGGGCAAGGTTGAACAGCTCCACACCTTGACCAGGTGGGCTCTCAGGGGCACCACGGGCAGCCCGTGCTGGGCAAGGCTCACTGCCAGCAGCAGAGCAGCACCCAGGGCACTCAGCTTGGACCCTGGCTGCTCCTGGTGCTGCTCCTCCCCAGCACTGCTCTGCTCTCCTTGGCCCTCAGGGTGCTGTGGGCAGAATTGCACCGTGCAGGTTTCCAGGGGCAGAACTGCACCGTGCAGGTTTCTGGGGGCAGAACTGCACCGTGCAGGTTTCTGGGGGCAGAATTGCATCTTGCAGGTTTCTGGGGGCAGAACTGCACCGTGCAGGTTTCTGGGGGCAGAATTGCATCGTGCAGGTTTCTGGGGGCAGAACTGCACTGTGCAGGTTTCCGGGGGCAGAACTGCACCTTGCAGGTTTCTAGGGGCAGAGCTGCACCTTGCAGGTTTCTAGGGGCAGAACTGCACCGTGCAGGTTTCTAGGGGCTGGTTCTCATCTGCTGACTGAAGAGGGGAGTGATTTTTCCAGAGCTTGTATAAAAAAGGGGCGCCTCACTGCAGTGCCCTGCACGGGGCAACTTCTGCTCCACGGGAGTCAAGTGGCTTTAGTGGCTGAGTGAAAGGTGAAATACAAAAGGAAGAGCCCTTCAAGCAGTCATGTTGACTGGAGAAGGACAAACTCAGTGCAGTTTCATTGGTTTGATCCTCTCTGTGGCAGTCTGTGAGGCAGGGACAGTGGCTCCTGCTGTTCAGCAGTGTCATCGGTACCACAGGTGGCCACCTGCAGCCAGGCATAGGCACCAGCCAGGAGGAGGAGGAGGAGGTTTGTGCTGCTCTGCTTGCCTTGGTCACACGAATGCCTCATCTGTGAGAGAGAAATAACACAACAGAAAGTGGCAGTGGAGTGCAATGGCAGTGCCATCCAGTTTTCTGTGCAGGGAGAGTCAGAGACAGTGCAGGCTCAGCACAGATGGGAGCAAAGGGAGTTTCCAGCATTGAAGGATGGACATCCTCTGCCTCATGAGCACTGCAGGGGCTGAAGTGGCTTCTTTTGCAGCTGATGGGTGAGCTTGTCTCCTTACAACCTTCCCTTTGGTTCCCTTTCTCCCCCTCAGAGCTCAGCCAAATGAGGGCTTTGCAGCCCCACACTGGGACTAAACCCTTGGAGTGCAGGAGTTTTGAGGTACAGGGTTGAAATAAGACCAGCCAGACCGGGGCTTACCTGCCAAGTGAGTACCCAAAAGAGAACAGCCAGCATGGCTGGGTAAACCAGCAGAGCCCCTGGGGCCTCTGCCCTACAGGGAGATGTGTGCTTGCCAATTAGAGGAACCAACAATTAAATTGCTCTGCTGTTCTGCAGTCTTCACTGGGGGCTCTCCTTTCCACCCCATACGTGGCTGCCCTCTTGGTGTCAGAGGTGATCTCCAAAAAAAAGAGAAAAAATAATTATTTATGCATGTGTACCTACAGATGTCCCTCTGTATATAGACACTATTGTACATTTCACTACACACTCAAATAACACCCAGATATTTAAGCTTAATCCATCCACATGAATATACAGATAAGGGAAATGCCACAGTAAAGAGATCTGTGCTGTCTTCATAATTCTAGACATATTTCTAGGCTTAAAGCAATGCCACAGTGTTGGTCTTTTATTAAAAACACAAAGTTGTATCCAGTGGTTTCCACTCCTGGAAACCCTCTGCTGGAGTTTGAGGAAAGTTTTCATTTCAGCAGAAAAAAGAATGGCACAAAATCTGGGAAATCCATCCCCTGCGTGCTCTGTGCTGCTTCCATCCCACCTCTCAGAGCTCTAAAACAGGTAGGGCTCTGCTTCTCCCTTCTTTTACTGAGGGATGTGAGAAGGACAGCAGCACAGGACACAGAAAAATAAGCCAAGGAATTAGCACAGCAACAACTTCAGGCATTTGGGAAACATTCAGCCCATTTAGAAAAAAACCCCCACATAAACGTGTGCTGGATAACAACACTGGAAAATAAATTACAGAGGAAAGAGAAGCCGATATAATTGTTGTAAACAAAGCCAAGTATACAATTAGAGCTACTCAAGGCTTTTATTGTGATAAAGCCAGTTAATCCAACAAAATCCTTGCTCAGTTCTTTTTAAAAACAAACACAAAATAATTCTGTGCCAGAGAAGCAAACTCCACAGAGGAGCTATGTTTTATCTCCAACGAAATTTAGTAAGAGGGTAAAGAGCAAGATTAGTATTTTCTGGAGAGCTTTTGTTGAGAAAAAATATAACTGGACATCAAATCTTAACATTGAAACCAAGAGCAAGGAGTAGCAGGGGTGGAACAGGGTTCAGAACCAGCACAGACTGGGATGGAACCAGCACAGACTGGGCAGGAATCAGCACAGACTGGGACGGAACCAGCACAGACTGGGATGGAACCAGCACAGACTGGGCAGGAATCAGCACAGACTGGGACGGAACCAGCACAGACTGGGATGGAACCAGCACAGACTGGGATGGAACCAGCACAGACTGGGATGGAACCAGCACAGACTGGGATGGAACCAGCACAGACTGGGCAGGAATCAGCACAGACTGGGA
>VWZV01003274.1:40376-79481 GCA_013397155.1 Irena cyanogastra
GAACCAGCACAGACCGGGACAGAACCAGCACAGAACCTTTCCCCATTGCAGCCCAGGGAACAGCCTGGGAGCAGCAGAGAGGCACTGCTCCAAGCAGAGGGTGTCCCAAAGGCAGTGCAGGCTGCCAGGACACCTCCAAGGACTGAAGTGCCTTTGCCACCAGCCCCAGTGGCAGAGTGGAGCCCAGCAGCTCTGCAGGTCACCTCTGACACCAAGAGGGCAGCCACGTATGGGATGGAAAGGAGAGGGGTTTGGGGATGGCACAGGGCTTGTGGGGTGCTTGGGGGCAAACCAAGGGAGGGAGAGGCAGGAGCAGGGAGTGGTGAGGTGATCTGGGGAGCAGCAGGGATGGCAGAGCAGAGGGGTGTGAAAGGGAATGGAAGGGGCAGTTGTGTGATCAGTTTGCTGGTCAGGGCCCTCCTCTGGGCGTGCCCTGCACCAGCCAGCACAGCTGGCCTCTGTCCCTCTGTCCCTGGCAGTGGCTGCCTGCCCCTCCCCAGGCAGGAGAGCACACCTGCACAGGTGAGGCTGTGAGCACAGCTGGGGCTGGCCAGGGCTCAGGCTGAGGCTGCAGTGAGGGTGGGGGATGCTGAGCTGGGACCCAGCCCACAGAGGCTGAGAGCAAGGGAGGGTGTGTGTGTCAGGGGTGTGGGTGTCCCTGGGCCAGCTGTGCGTGTGACAGCAGCTCTGTGTCCCTAGGAGCGAGGGGCCAAGGCTGCCATTCCCTGAGGAGCTCCCTGCTCCCCAGGGTCCCTCCTGGCTCGGCAGACTCTGTGATTCTGTGACAAATGTGGTCTGTGGGCACGTGCCGACTGCAAAAATGCTTTTAGCCTTGCTCCTGTCTGGAGCTGCAGCAGGCTCACACTGAATCCAGCATGCTGTGTTTTCTGGGGCACTACCAAGATTTAACCTTGGTCTGGGGATCTCTAAAAACGATGTAGTCCCTGTTGAAGCTGCTTGAGCTGTTTCTTGAAGCCAGCCCTATTTCTTCAGCTGCCAGGTTAACAAAGAGACACCTTTTAGATGTTTCTTCCCAGTCTGTATATTCAAGATACAAGATAATCAAGGAGGGCTTACTTCAAGTTAAGAACTCAAAGAAAATAAAATAAAGTTAAGCATGAACGCATCCTGTGGCATACTGAGGTACAGCACAATTTCTTACCCTTCTTGTCATTTGGATAATGAGGACGTTTATAGTCACAGCAGGAACACTGTCACAGGGTAAGTTTCCTTAATGCTCTGTCTGGAAAGCACCAGGTGACTGAAGAAAGGAAAGCTCATTGCAATTAGTGCTGCCTGAGAGCTCTGGGTGCTGTGCTGGCTGCCTCAGATCCCTTGTTCATCAGAGCTGAGATTGCTGTGAAGGTGTTTTAGGGCTCTTTCTTCCGGGATGAATGTGCCCTGCACATCCCAGAGCAGCTCAGGCTGCTGCAGCTCTCAGCTCCCTGCCAGACTGGGCTGGCACCTGCATTGCCAGGTTGTAATTCTGCCACTGGCAGCACGGAGCTGTTCCTTTCCTGAAGGCCCAGAGAAAATGGAACAAATGCTGTGGCTGCTCCAACAGCAGCTTCCTGTCCTGATGACCAGATACAGCCCTAAAGCCAGGTTTTCTTAAGCCTTTGCACTCCTGAGAGCAGCAGAGCTGGGGAAAAAGGGAGAAGCAAAAGCTCCAAGTAGGATAATAGAGAGGAGCAATAGTGAGGAAAGAGCCAAACAGATTTCCTGGTCTCTCCTGGCAGACAGATGGACAATCCTGAACCTCTGTGTTCACTGCCAGGCTGTCTGTGACACGTGGCTCACCAGCCACACCTGCCTCCTGCCCTGGAAGGGGCTCTGGGTTCCCAGGGGGCAGAACACCCCCTGAGCAGCCTTGCTGGGTCAGGACAGCCAGCTGGCCCACTGGGCCGTGTCCCCGAGGAGCTTTGGTGGCACTGCTGGGGCTGTGTTAACTGGGAGCCCCTCTGGGAGCTCTTCTGGGAAAGGAATCTTTCTTTGAGGCACCAGCACTGTGTTTTCACTGTCTGCACACAAATCCTGTCCTAGCAGCTCTCCTAGAGAGCTTTTAGGCCTTACAAGCTTGCTTTCTCCTGGGAAAGAGCTCTGGAAGTTCCTGGGGATGCCAGTTCTCAGCCTTTGAGCAGCAGCTGAGTGTCACTTTGGTGCCTTGCTGTTCCTCCTTTCAGGCATCTGAAAGAGAAATTCACGTGTCCCGTGGCTGAAGGAAGGGACATGTCTGACCTGCAACCTGGGTAGAGGCTCTGCTGCACTGGTAAATAAATGTCACCTCTCCAGAGATGTCTGAACAGCCCCACAACACTATCACAGTGCCACAGAAATGCTGTATTACAGCATGTGGCTTTGCTCTGGTCTCACCAATGTTTAACTTGGTGTCCTTGGTGTCCGGGGGTCTCGTCCACCTTATTTGGGTTGATTAATTTATGGATAAGGTTTCTCATTTTCATAAAGTTTCACTTGCAATGATTTTCATTAACCAGGAAAAGCTGCCTTCCCTGTACAGCCCATGTACCCATCAGGAGAATCTTCCACCCTTTACTGGCCTGAAGTCCTTTGAAAATCTGGCTTATTCTCAACTTTTTCCTTGAATACTGAGCATTTCCTTCTAAACTTTCTCCCAGAGCTGCCTTGCTTGCAGCCATCTGTGAAGGACTGCTGAATAATTCAGGAGTACAAAGCTGCTGTCAGAACCCTGGCTCAGCCTGTCCAAAGTGAGCCAGGCAGTGCCAGGGGCTCCAGCACATCCTCACCTGCCCCCCAGGACACACCAAACTCCCACAGCATTCCTTCTCCTCAAAAGTACTTGTATTAACTGTGGCTGTGCTCTGTACAAGCAGCAATTCCCTCCCAGTGACCTCGGGCAGGGTGCAGGTGATGCTGGAACCTGCAGGCAGCAGAGCAGCCCTGGCTGCTGGCACGGGGTGCCCGTCCCTCTCTGCCTCAGACACTTGTCTACAGGTGCACATGCATGCTGCTGGGGAGCAGGTTTCTCTCCAAAACTGACTTTTCTTACTGAAAGAAAGGCTCAGAGGAGCCTTGTCTGGAGCCTTGTGCTGCTCCTTGCCCACTCTTGGAGGACAGCAGCTGATAACAGCACACCCACACACACTTATCTGTATCTGCTAAATCTTATCCTTCCTCTGAGAGTGACAAAATGATGCTGTGCAGGACAGGAAGGCAAATTCACACATTTATCTCTCCTGAAGTTATGAGCTGAGTTTTGAGCTTTGATTTGTTGGTCAGCCCTAAAAATGTGGACTTTACTGTGCTGCAACTCAGACTTCTGGCTTTTCTTTCTGCCCTGAAATTCATAATGCCTGGCTAATGAGCTTAGGCACGGATGTCAGGAGAGTAGCTGTAGTGCAAAAGAGAGAAAAAGCTTCAGTTTGCTTCTGGAACAGACTTTTCTGCCTATGGTAAGAGAAAAAGATGCTTTGATTCATAGCAAATGAGCCTTTCCAAATAAACTTGGCTGGGCATGCAATGGCATCTTCCTGTCACTGCAAAATAAATTCCTCCTGAAAAAAAATCCCTTTTGATAAACAACTCTCAAAGTGATTTTGTCAGGTCGGAATTTAAACAAGAAATTTCCTGCCTGCAGCAGGCCAAAAGTCAGGGAAAAAATAGGGATGGATGCTCTGAGCTGTGTAGGCAGCTGGGATTTTTCCATGCTGGGTGCCCTTTCCTCAGAGTGCTGTGCTCCCACAGCCACCCTGGGCAGTGTCACCCTGGAGAGGGAGCAGGGGCACAGCCAGGCTCCAGGAGGGAGCCCTGCCCTGAGCTCTCACCTGCTGGGGAGCTGTGGCCCTGGCAGGGCAGGACAGGAGCTCTGGGCTGTCGGCTCAAAGTGCCAGAGCTGGGAAAAGGCAGGCACCTCCCTGGGGAGCGGGAGCTGTCGGGCTGCTGCAGAGAGCCAGGAGCTTTCCTGGCCCTGGGGGTGCAGCCTGGCCCAGCAGGGATGGCACTGCCCACCTGTGGAGGGCTCAGCTGCACAGATGTGACCAGGGGCTGCCAAGCCCAAGCTGGCAGGCAAGCTTAAACCTCCCCTCCCTGCCACAGCACCAGGGAATTTCATCTTGGCATCTTGATAGCTCTGTTCCCCTGGCATGCCACAGCCCTTGGGGTGCCAGGGCTGCTCCTGGTGCCTGGTGCAGGATGTGAGCCAAGCCCAGATCCCCCTGGGCACTGCTGACATCCTGGCCAGCACTCCTTGTCTCAGCCTGGCAGGGCTCTCTGAGCT
The DNA here is from genome assembly GCA_013397155.1 of Irena cyanogastra. Lineage (NCBI taxonomy): Eukaryota > Metazoa > Chordata > Aves > Passeriformes > Irenidae > Irena > Irena cyanogastra. Next base: position 44,632 of record VWZV01003274.1, read on the forward strand.
CCCTGCACACACCCAGACATGGCAATTGCCATGGTCAGTTTGCTCTCAGCCCACAGGGTACACCTCTCCAAAGCTCCTCCCTTGGAACAGGCAGATTGTTTCCCTTTTGGACATACCTGTGCAGGCTCAGCAGGGTCAGCAGACACTGAGGACAGCCTGTTTGTCTGCTCTATGACTTCCAGGGGAAGAGGAGACGACATGATCAAGGTGTTTCTCTCCTGGAGCAAAGGGATCCTTCCCAGAGCCCCAGCCTCTGGTTAAGGCCCTCTAGGCTTTGAATTGGAACCTACTGAAAGCTCATCTGCCTCAAGTGTCTGACATAACCCTGGCCCCCTAATCAACCCTTTCCCACCATTTCCCAGGAATCTCACAAAGTGCATCTTCCCAAAGACGCTCACCTGTAACAACTGCTCCATTTCCCTTTGGAATGAGGCTCATTCCCGCCCTGTGGCACTGCTGAGTTTTCCAAAGCAGATGATGCCATTGCCATCCTTTTCCAGACCCTTTGCAAACTGTAGCTCTGCAAGTCTTACTTGGCCCAGACCTCTTTGTTTCCAGTATTTCTTCTTTCAGTCCCACTCATCCATTAAAAAGCTTCATTTGGCTGTGCAAGTCTTCCTCTGCTTGGCAAATTAAAGCTATTTTGTCAAAGATTATTTATGGGTATTGTGGCTCTCTGTCTTTGTCTTTCCCTCTCAATCCCCTTTGTTCCATCCCAATCGATATTTTAACCATCCTGCTCCATTTTTATGTGTTCTACTCAAGTTCCTGTGCTGTTGTTTTCTCTCCCTCTGCCTAAATGTGCATAAGTGTGATGAAGTGCCTCCAAACACATTTCAGAAATCAAGCTCAATTGTCATCTTTTTGACTAACAGTCAGTGATACTTCCTGACTGTTTATGGAGGGCAACAGAGCCAGCCATGAGAAATAAAATTCAAGGAGAGGGACAGGAGAGGGGAAGTAAAAAAGGAGGGAAGAAATAAATGAATGAAGAGTTGGGGAGAGAGAAGAAAAGAGTCTGCAATCCCTCAGTGAGACAGAGAATCAGAGTTTATGAAAACTGGATGAATTATTGGTTAAATAAAACTTTTAAAGGATTTATATGCTAATTAATAACTCAGTTAATTCTTACTAAATGGCAAACCCTCTGATTATGGCACCCAGCACAGTCCTGATAAAAGCAGCTCTTCTTTCTGCAGCTCCCAGCTGTTCTACAGGCTGCCAGGATTTATGCCCAGAAGTCACTCAGAAAAAGGAGCTTTCAGATTCCCCCTCACCTGTTTTGTTATCTGTGTATTAATCTCAGCAGACCAGAGGGGTGTTGCCCTGCTGTGAAAAGTCCCAGCCACATGGGTAGGTGAGGGTCAGAAAAACAACAGTTGGCAGACCTCAGTTTGCCTAATGAAAAATTGGGTTTTCTTTCACTTTTGAAAGTAAGTCTGTGGAAATTTACAGATGTGGGAACTACCTGGCAACATGAGTCTGCTCAGCTCACAGGGGAGAGTGCAAGAAACGAGCATGTTTGCATCTCGAGGAGGATAACTGGATAGTGCATTGACCTTCTTAGGCAAAGGGGGTGATCTGCACCACTTGAAATCTCCCATCCAACCTTTTCTGAAGAGACGTGCTTCAGTTCAGTGTGAAGTTGTCAGATTCAATCATACAGCCTTTAGGTGCAAGGGGAAATGAATTGTGCCTGTTGTCTGATCAGCCTGGAAGGTCACTGCAGCCCCAGCTGGGTTTGTCTCTGAGCAGCGTGCCTGTGAGGTGAACTCGTTGAAGCCATTCCAGCAGGAATAATGACTGCCTTTGGACTCTCAGGAAGTGCTTGTTGAGGAGCTGTAGACCTGGCTGGGTGCCAGGTGCCCACCAAGCTGCTCCATCCCTCCCTGTCCCAGCGGGACATGGAGGGCTGCCATGGGATGGGACAGACATTGGTGAGAGAGAAATGGAACTAGAAACACATTTCAAAGGGTGGCCTTGTGAACAAGACTAGGTAGTTTGGAGAAATAGAACTAGGAAAGGTGCATTGTAGTAGGACCCAGGAAGGGTAGTTTTAGGTGATTGGCTTTAAGGCATTTACAGCATGGTGTGATGAATCTGATAGGCCAAGAAATGCTTATAGTGAATTGTAATTAGGAAATGGTTGGCTTCTGATTGTGATGGTGTGAATTGTAACATCTGTATTGTCTCACCCTTCCCATGAGACTGAAAATGGAATAGAAGTTTTTAAAACACCTCTCTGGGTCAGAAAAGAGCATAATCCAGCAGAGAAGAAGCAGCAGGGTGAGATAAGGCAGTTTTATTGCAGTGAAAGAAAGAAGCAGGTGAAAGTTTGATCGTCCATGAGCAAGAGGAAAGTCAGCAGGGATGTTCCCACACGTCCTGGGGAGCAGGGCCTCAGCACGTGTCATGTTCCTCTTCCAGTGTCCCTCTGGAAGGCAAACACTGCACAGCCACCAATGCCCCCTCCCCTCCCTCCTCTCCCTTAGCTCTGTGGCTGAGCTGGTGCCATGTGGCACAGAATGTCCCTTGGGGGCAGCTGGGCTGGCTGTGTCCCCTGGTGGGGAAGGAATGGCAGAGAGGGACAGTGCTGCTGAGAGAGGGACAGTGCTGCCCAGACAGGGACAGTGCAGCTCAGAGAGGGACCGGGCAGCTCAGACAGGCACAGTGCAGCTCACAGAGGGACAGTGCAGCTCACAGAGGGACAGTGCAGCTCACAGAGGGACAGCGCTACCCAGACAGGGACAGTGCAGCTCACAGAGGGACAGGGCAGCTCACAGAGGGACAGTGCAGGTCACAGAGGGACAGTGCAGCTCAGACAGGGACAGTGCAGCTCAGACAGGCACAGTGCAGGTCACAGAGGGACAGGGCAGCTCACAGAGGGACAGTGCAGCTCAGGCACAGTGCAGCTCAGACAGGGACAGTGCAGCTCACAGAGGGACAGTGCAGCTCAGCACTAGCCATACCTGGGCTGTTACCAAGCCCCTGGCAGCTGCCAGCACAGAGCACAGCCCAGGAGCCCTGCCTGTGAAGCTCAGCCAGCCCAGCACAGCCTGCACCCCTTATTCCTCACCGTGTGCCATGCTCACATCCCACATGATCTGTGTGTCTTCCACCTCTTCCATCGTATTCATTTCTCATTGCTGGAATCCTTTCTTACCCACCCAGCTAAAACTACACCCTTGAACCATCTGGGCTTTAAATTCTGCTCTTCCAGAATGAAATGATGTTGTTTTCTGATATTCCTTGTCAAACAACTGACTAGTGCTGGTGGGCACCATGATCTCCCAGCAATCCTGAAATGAGGGCAGCAGTTCTGCTGAAGTGGTGAGCCTGCCATACCTCTGATTTCTTCTTTATCCACCCTGGAGTAAAGTCAGCAGCAGCAGACAAAGCTGCTTGCCTGCATCTTCTGCCCAACTTTCTGAAAGGACAGCCTGTGTTAGACGGTTTTGAGTTAGCAGCAAAGCTTTTGTTTCTGGGACAGGAATGTGCAGAAAACTGCTCTTGAAATCCATGGCTCCTAATCCTTTTAACGCTCCATAATCAGAGTGCACAGGAGGTAACAGGAGAAACTAAAAAAAAAAAAATTAGCAAGAAACAATAATGAAGATTTTAAAAATGGAGCTCTGGTAAGCAGCTTAGAGAAGGACATTTAAATCTTCTTTTTGAAGTTGCACATTCACAGATTTATACACTATTACAAAACTAATCAGGGTTCTGCAGTGTTTAATATCACCTTTTGGCATTACTCATGGCGGCATAGCCTTTCACGTGTTATATTCTGTTATTTTTTATCAAGAATTTCACATCTTTTTTATTTATTTTATGCAGTGCTTTTCTTTCCCTCATGAGCATTTTAAATTTATTCCATGTTTTATTTACTGAGTAGTGAACTTATTTTCTTTGAGCATCCACTGCATTAAAAAAAAAGCGCCTTTATTCATTTAACAGTGAGAGCCCAGATGTCTCCAGCTAAACTGATGCTGTGTTTTGCATGAACCCATAAAATCAGGGTATTAAAAGATTCTAATCTCCTCCCCCCAAAGGAATTACATTAGTGTCACAACAACGTAACTAGATTTGGACTCTATCTTGTTGTCTTCACTCAGGTTTTAAGTTCTAAGTCAGATCAGTGGGCCTGGGAAAACATTAGTGGTGAAGGTATTTGAACAGGGATTTAAGAACAGCTGAAAGGGGTTAGGTACACAGCTCTCCTTACACTCATTTTCTGCACTGCAGGAAAGAGAAGTAGGATAGAATTCTCTAGAAATGAGAAATATCTGGAATACTTTTACTGTCCTCCACCATATCTCTCCTTCATGTTTTGGGTTAAAATACATTGGTTGTGGTTTTTAAGTTGACAGATTTAATGTTAAATGTTGCTATATTCTAGAACAAACAACTTCTCTCTGTCTTTCTGCTTTAAAACTTCTCAGACCTTAATACACTTGGAAGTCAGGATTTGGGATTTGCTGTACCACTCTGGCAATAAGCCTAACATGTTCATTAGGATACATTTATACATCAGATTTTCCATCTGCAGCAGGAAAACTGACTTCCTGCTGCCTCACAATGATTTCACCCTAGTTCCCCCTATTCCTTTCCATCTTTCTTTATGCAAACCTTGGCATCTCCGAAGATGCCAGCGAGCAGGATTCCATCTATCTGTGCAGAGACAGATATTTGTGTGTATTTATGTGCATCCATGGTCCTTACTGAGAGCAGGGGCTGGATTTGTACATGCAGCTGTGGAACTGCTGTAGCTGTGTGATCAGCTGAAAGTTAAATTACCCTGTCTGTGTCCATACCTGACCCTCAGCCTCAGCACCTCAAAACCCCAAAAGTCTTACAGGATGCTCCCAGCATCAGTATCTGCTCACCTATTTCCAAGTGCCTGCAGCCACACGCACACCCCTTGGCCTGGAGTAAATCCCGCTTGCAGCACAGACTGAAACGGGACCACTCTTCCTCCCCAGGCCCAGGCCTGGCAGGCAGAACAGGCTCTCTGGTTATCCTGGGGCAGTTTTGGGGCAGTTTTGGGGCAGTTTGAGGGCCCGGGGCAGCAGTGCCAGCGTGGCTGCCCCACAGGCCCTTTGTGAGGCACAGCCAACGCGCTGCTGCTCTGGGCTCTGCGGGCCGGCCAGCCAGCCCAAAAGGGATGGAGCTGCTCTGGAATGCCTGTCAGACCGGGACAGAGCCAAGGGCTTTGCTGTGCAAACGCTTTGGGCCCTCCTGAGCTGCTCTGGAATGCCTGTCAGACCGGGACAGAGCCAAGGGCTTTGCTGTGCAAACGCTTTGGGCCCTCCTGAGCTGGCCGCGGCCACCGCGGCCCCGCTGCCTCCCCTGGGGCTGGGCTCTGGGCTCTGGGCTCCCGGTTTCCTCCGTCCCCTGGCAGCCCTGCAGACATTGACAGGTTTTCTGTGCAGCCACCTCCCCGTGAGTTATGGACCAGCCCCAGCTGCTGTTCTACCGCAGCTTCGATGGAAGGATGGAAAAAAGCTGAGACCATTTTTCTTCCTTCTGTCTCCTGGGGGCTAAGCCATAAACACACGCTCAGCACACACCTGTAATTTATCTCTCTTTATAAGCTAAATGTTCCCTGTAGGAACGCATCTTAAAAATACAACTCTGCTTCCCAGTTTTTTCTCTAGGTTTGTTTTGNTGCTATTTCTTTGGGCAGCAGCATATGCGACCCCTGCGCCCTCCACAGTGTCATGAGGTGCCTGCTGTCACCAACAGGGACCACTCTTCCTCCCCAGGCCCAGGCCTGGCAGGCAGAACAGGCTCTCTGGTTATCCTGGGGCAGTTTTGGGGCAGTTTTGGGGCAGTTTGAGGGCCCGGGGCAGCAGTGCCAGCGTGGCTGCCCCACAGGCCCTTTGTGAGGCACAGCCAACACGCTGCTGCTCTGGGCTCTGCGGGCCGGCCAGCCAGCCCAAAAGGGATGGAGCTGCTCTGGAATGCCTGTCAGACCGGGACAGAGCCAAGGGCTTTGCTGTGCAAACGCTTTGGGCCCTCCTGAGCTGCTCTGGAATGCCTGTCAGGCCGGGACAGAGCCAAGGGCTTTGCTGTGCAAACGCTTTGGGCCCTCCTGAGCTGGCCGCGGCCACCGCGGCCCCGCTGCCTCCCCTGGGGCTGGGCTCTGGGCTCTGGGCTCCCGGTGCTCTCCGTCCCCTGGCAGCCCTGCAGACATTGACAGGTTTTCTGTGCAGCCACCTCCCGGTGAGTTATGGACCAGCCCCAGCTGCTGTTCTACCGCAGCTTCAATGGAAGGATGGAAAAAAGCTGAGACCATTTTTCTTCCTTCTGTCTCCTGGGGGCTAAGCCATAAACACACGCTCAGCACACACCTGTAATTTATCTCTCTTTATAAGCTAAATGTTCCCTGTAGGAACGCATCTTAAAAATACAACTCTGCTTCCCAGTTTTTTCTCTAGGTTTGTTTTTTTTTTTTTAATTGTTTCTTATTAAAGTGTAGATGATCTAACTGCTGTTCTCACTGCTCTGGTTGATCCTGTGACTAAAATGCAGTAATACTCATCTCCTGTAGTTTAATCTGATGCCAGTTAATGCTAAAACAATTATTTAGGATATGTTTTACTTCTTACAGTTACTACATTCTGTAAAACATACTCTTGAGATGAGTCCCTAAACCACTTTTCTCTCTCAGTTTTGCCAGTGAGGGCAACACAGAAAGTGTTCCCATCCTGACAGGTCTGGAGGGCATTTCTTTGGACATTCAATTCATGCAGAGTGAAACACTTCATCATCTGGACTTTGCAGGACTGAATAGGAGGAAAAATGTGCTTTTACAAGATACCTTCTGGGGTGATTTTTGCAAAACCCAATTGCTTTGAAAATGGAAATGTTTGAAAACAAAACCCCTGTGACTCATTGGTCTTCCAGTCTGGATGCCTGCATAGTTTCACTCTGCAGACAGGGCTCAGGATGAAGTGATGTGTCCTCCTGTCTGGTGGGTGCTCTGAGAGCTTGTTTGCCCAGAAAGGGGAATGGTCACAGGAAATAACTGTGCTGAAGCTCCCACAGAAGTTTCCATCAGCCATTCTATACAGACAGGCTTGGGCTGGGGATGTTTCACTAAAAAATAATTTTTTCCATAGAGAAAAGGATTGGAAAGAAGTGACTGAAAACAAAATGTCAGAAGAAATGCAGGAGTTAGGAGAAGAGGGAGTAGACCAGAACTAATAGTGCTATCCCCTCCAGCTTACCACACCAAAAATGTCACAGCTTTGACTGACGTGTAAAATTAGTGCTGTCCTTCACAGCAATTCTAAAGCACTGCTACAAGTAAAGTGCAGAAATACTGCTGACAAGGAGGCTGGAGGGACAGTAAGGAACAACAGAAACTGAAGAAAACTTTCATTTATCAAAACTTTGCTGTGATATGGGATAGGATCACGTGAAACTCTGCCTAAGACCATGTCTAGGGAATTGGTTAAGGGTCCAGTACTGAAACCCCTGCTCAGCTTGAGATCACTGAGTAAACTGAGCCTTTGCTTCATTTCTGTGCTGACTTGGAGTTAAAAGCATAAAAGCCAGTCTTGGTGTCCCACTGAATTCTGTGAAATGTGCCCTGAGCATTTTAAAAGTGAAGGAAGGATGTTAGAACTTCTGTCAGTTTGGGCAGACCATTGAAAACTGTATCAGGGACAACTGCTGAAAGAGACAGTCTCTATTTCGCCAGCTTAATAATACATCCATGGAGGAAATTTGAATTTTTTGTTTATTTGTGACCCTCTCCAACATTCCCCTCATGGGCAGCCGGGGGCGGGCAGGGTCCTGGGGAGGGACACAGCCAGGCCAGCTGCCCTCAGTGAACCAAGGGACATTCTGTGCCCCATGGCATCAGCTCGGGCACAAAGGAGAGGAGGAGGGAGGGCCATTTGTTATTTACAGTGTTGTTTACATTTGTTATTTACAGTGTTATTTACATTTGTTATTTGCAATGTTTGCCTTCCAGAGCAACCACCACGGGCTGAAGCCCTGCCTGCTGGGAAGTGTGTGCTCATTGCTCCCTGCTGGGAAGCACAGAACAAACCTCTTTCTTCCTCCTTGTTGTGCATGTGCAAACTTTCGCTTTTGCTTTAGTAAACGGCCTTATGACCTATAAGTAATTTTCCATCTTACTTTCCCTCCCCAGTCCAAGCTGGAAAGGGAGTGCTGAAGTGGCTTGGTCAACCCACCACAAGTGAGAACATAAACTGGGGAGTACCACTCCTAAACCACACCACCTCTCATTTCAATTCCTGAATAGTCCATGAATTCCAAGAGCTAAGTTGTGATGTTTGAGGGTTTTTCCCCCAGGAAATTCCTGAGTCAGCTGGAACCAAAGAAAGAGAGCCCACTCTTGATGCAGGTTTTGCTCATGATAACAAACTGGGCATGTGGGTCCATCTGGGCTTTAATTCCAGCAGGAACTTTCCATGCTGTTCCTGTATGATCCCTGCACCTGGGCTCACAAAGGTGGAGACTCTTTCCTGCTCACAGCAAGTTGTACAACCAAGATCCTAGAGGCAAAAATAGATNTAAAAGCATAAAAGCCAGTCTTGGTGTCCCACTGAATTCTGTGAAATGTGCCCTGAGCATTTTAAAAGTGAAGGAAGGATGTTAGAACTTCTGTCAGTTTGGGCAGACCATTGAAAACTGTATCAGGGACAACTGCTGAAAGAGACAGTCTCTATTTCGCCAGCTTAATAATACATCCATGGAGGAAATTTGAATTTTTTGTTTATTTGTGACCCTCTCCAACATTCCCCTCATGGGCAGCCGGGGGCGGGCAGGGTCCTGGGGAGGGACACAGCCAGGCCAGCTGCCCTCAGTGAACCAAGGGACATTCTGTGCCCCATGGCATCAGCTCGGGCACAAAGGAGAGGAGGAGGGAGGGCCATTTGTTATTTACAGTGTTGTTTACATTTGTTATTTACAGCGTTATTTACATTTGTTATTTGCAATGTTTGCCTTCCAGAGCAACCACCACGGGCTGAAGCCCTGCCTGCTGGGAAGTGTGTGCTCATTGCTCCCTGCTGGGAAGCACAGAACAAACCTCTTTCTTCCTCCTTGTTGTGCATGTGCAAACTTTCGCTTTTGCTTTAGTAAACGGCCTTATGACCTATAAGTAATTTTCCATCTTACTTTCCCTCCCCAGTCCAAGCTGGAAAGGGAGTGCTGAAGTGGCTTGGTCAACCCACCACAAGTGAGAACATAAACTGGGGAGTACCACTCCTAAACCACACCACCTCTCATTTCAATTCCTGAATAGTCCATGAATTCCAAGAGCTAAGTTGTGATGTTTGAGGGTTTTTCCCCCAGGAAATTCCTGAGTCAGCTGGAACCAAAGAAAGAGAGCCCACTCTTGATGCAGGTTTTGCTCATGATAACAAACTGGGCATGTGGGTCCATCTGGGCTTTAATTCCAGCAGGAACTTTCCATGCTGTTCCTGTATGATCCCTGCACCTGGGCTCACAAAGGTGGAGACTCTTTCCTGCTCACAGCAAGTTGTACAACCAAGATCCTAGAGGCAAAAATAGATAGATAGCAGAAGATGTTGATTTATTACTGGAGAAGCCGTTAGGATGAGGAAAGACAAAAGAGGTAAATGCATCCTCAAGTGCAGGCTGGAGATGTAGAAAAATGTGCTCCATTAGCAGTCGTTCTCATTTACAGGCCCTTGTCTTTGTGACAGCTTCCAAGCTGAAAATTTTACCCATACGATCACAGGGAAATGTATCTAAGAGAGTTAACTGTGACTGCCTGTACTCTCAAACACTCCACATTCCAGCAGCACTGCATTTCCCTGGTGTATGACATGCATGTCCTCTCCTCTCAGCAGCAAGCAACACTCCGGCTGGATATGTGTTTCTCTGAAAAATGACACACAAGTGAAGCTACTTTAGAGAAAGTCCTGCATTTAAAATTGAAAGACTAAGAAATGTCTGAGTTAAAATATTGCTGGTGTGCAGTGTGAGCAGCCCGACAGACTGAGGAGCCTGGCCAGCAGTCAGGGGACTCTGTTTGCAGTTGCTAACATTGTGAACAAAACCTTGTCCAGTTCTCTCTAGCAGCTTCCTGCTCCTCTTTCTCTCTGCTTGCTCTATTTAGGTCACACCATGTTCAGAGCCACAGATGCCTGTTACCAAACCTGGGCTGCAGCAAGGCCCTGGAGTGATCAGATGATTGCTAAAAAAAAATAAACCCCTAGAACCCTTAGATCAGATGATTGCTAAAGAGAAATAAACCCCTAGAACCCTTAGATCAGATGATTGCTAAAGAGAAATAAACCCTCAGAACCCTTAGATCAGATGATCACTAAAAAGAAATAAACCCTCAGAACCCTTAGATCAGATGATCACTAAAAAGAAATAAACCCTCAGAACCCTTAGATCAGATGATTGCTAAAGAGAAATAAACCCCTAGAACCCTTAGATCAGATGATTGCTAAAGAGAAATAAACTCCTAGAACCCTTAGATCAGATGATCACTAAAAACAAACAAACCCTTACAAGTGCCATACCTTGGGAACGTGCATTGGCTGGAGCCTTTCCCGTGAGGATCACCGTGGCAGCTCACCTTCCCTGCTCCTCACCCCAGTGTGCCAGGTGAGCCACCCAGCCCTGCAGCCGCTGGGCAGGTCCTGGCAGGGCACTGCAGGGCTGTGAGGTGCTGGGCTGGGCAGGTCCTGGCAGGGCACTGCAGGGCTGTGAGGCTCTGGGCAGGTCCTGGCAGGGCACTGCAGGGCTGTGAGGCTCTTGCAGGGCTGTGAGGTGCTGGGCTGGGCAGGTCCTGGCAGGGCACTGCAGGGCTGTGAGGTTCTGTGCAGGTTCTGGGCAGGCCCTGGCAGGGCACTGCAGGGCTGTGAGGTTGTGCAGGTGCTGGGCAGGCCCTGGCAGGGCAGTAGTGCAGGTCTGTGAGATCCTGTGTAGGGGCAGATAGCTGAGGGGGTGTGACACCCTGTGCTGACACGTGCCAGACCGCTCCTCACAAAGCCAGGCTCTGGGGCTGGCAGTCCTGCTGGATGCCCCTGTGCCAGTGCTGGGGCACCGCGGTCAGGGTTTGTGCCAGGCAGAGCAGAGCAGAGCAGAGCAGAGTTCTGCAGGGCAGGCTTCAGAGGAGCAGCATCTGCAGGCAGAAACTGTCAGCAGGAGGATCTCTGGGGTTTTGCTGACTTTGAGCTGATCCAAGGGGGAATTTCAGTGTTTCCCTTAGCTCATTTCCCAAGAAACCTCTAAAAAAGAGAGAAAATGAGAGAGACAGAGGCAGAAGAAACCAAAGGGTCTGACTGGCACCTCCTCCCTCTGCTTTGGGCCTTGTAAAACAACCAAAGGCCCTGACACATCTGGGCTCTTGTATTTTCCATCGAGATGAGTGCATTTCATTTGTGTCTCACTTCTGAACATGCTTGCATGCACAATGAGCTGTGCTGTCTGCCAGTGGAGGAAATGGAATAAAGCAGAGCTGGCCAGGACATCCTAAGGGTTGTTCCAAGACCTAGCAAAGCCTGGCTGCATTTTCAGGTTATTTAATCTGCCCTGTTTTGTATTAAAGGGGTAATGGTCCCAGACAAAAACCCCTGACACTTGTCAGGTAGTGATCAACTGGATTGTCTTCCAGGTCTGGCTGTAAATCAAGATATGACTCTGAGGGGAAAAGCCCCAAATGCCTCCCCCAGTCCCTCTGTGGGCTCCAGTGTGCTCCAGCCATGCCTTTGATGGAGCTTTGCCACCTGTCAGTCACAGGAGGGTTCAGGGCATTGCAGGCTGCTCTGGAAAAGTGCTCATGGCTGGGCATGAGCATGAGAAACCCTGCGTGTCCCTGCTATGCCCCCGGGGCAGTGCACAGCTGCTCTGGATGGCTGGGATGGGACAGAAGCCCTTGCCCATCCCAGGCTGTGAGTGGTGCAGGCTGGCTAAGGAACAGCAGCTCTCATGCCCTGCAGTGAGCCATGAGCTGGAGAGCTCCTGGAGAGCTCCTGGAGAGCTCCTGGAGGGCACAGGGGGAGCCAAGGTGCCAAATGCACACAGGTCTCTCTTGTCCGCGCTGGGGATTAGCAGCCAGCTCCTCCCCTCTGTCAATATTCCCATCGGGATGGGCCCAGCCCGAGCTCTCCCCTGGAGCAGGTACATCTGACAGAGCTCCCTGCTGCCAGGGATGGAGAGCTGGGCCGGGAGCTGCTCCTGGCACGAGGACAGGGCTGGCAGGAGCTGGGTGCCCAGCAGCTCCTGAGCTGGGCAGTATTCACCTCCAGGCTGCCACTGTTCCTGTTTGCTGGCACACCCTGCTCCTGGGCTGGCTACCAGTGCTGCTTACAGCCTGGAAGGTACAGGCAGATCTGCTGGGGTCGCTGAAAAACCCCATTTTTGTAGTTAATTTCCCTGCTGGCACCCCGTGTAATGACTGAATTCTGCTCCATGGCTTCCCCTCACAGTATGTGATTGTGCTTCTCTCACCAAGACAGGCACATTATTCATCAAAACACAACATTCAACTAAATAAATTACTCAGAACTTTTCAACTAAGTGAAGTGAGTTTCACCCTCTCTTTTTTCCCTGCATTTACTGCAGTGCTAAGCAAAGGCACCCAGTAGCCTAAGGGGATATTCCAGATATTAATTTCCTGGCTTTGTAGTTGCACAGTTTCAATTTTGCAGTGACTCTGAGCTGCTTTCCTAGCAGAATGCAGAAGGCAGCTCAGGCTGGGTTTTGTGCACAGTAGAGGAGGGCAGGATTGAAAGGCTGCAGTGCTGTTCATGCCAGCAAAGAGCCTGCCCTGCCTGAGACATGCCCCTGGTCCCCTGGACACTGTCCCTCCCAGGGCAGATTTAACACTCACACTGACTGACAGCTTGGTTGGCATGGCCCATCCTGCCTCTGCTGCTCCACAGTGAAATCCTGAGGTGCACAGCTTCACATGGACCCTTACATACCTTTTGTACCAAAGAGCCACTGCCAAGATCACTTCCAAGAGTGACAGTGAAATGTCAGAGCAATGGGGCAATCTGAAAGGCTCAAGTGTGCTCCAGATGCTGGGATGATGAAGGAGTACAGTGGGGAAAGAGAGAAAAAGCTAGGATTGTTTTCTGATCTCTATTTGCTTTGGTCCAGATAAACCCAAGCCTACTGCTTCTCAAGCTTTGGTGATGCTCTGCTTTCTCACAGGAGGAAATTCTGCTTGATAGGGCAGCCCCAACTCCTTGTGGAGCCAAAAGAGAGGCTCTCAAAACCACGCTTGGTGGTGACATCCACAAACTGGTCCCATCCAAAGCTGTACAGAGTAAGAAAAAGCAAATTCTTGTTCATCTCTGTCTTTAAAAGGATGATATGGCATAAGGCAAAAGTGTTGTTGTTGTTGTTGTTGTTGTTGTTGTTGTTGTTGTTGTTGTTGTTGTTGTTAAAATCAGAGGAGCTGCCCACAGCCAGCCAGGGAGGTTTAAAAGGTGTGATCAGAAGTGTCTGTCTGTGCCCCTGTGGGCAGCACACTGTGTAAGGAAATTTTATTTTTCTCCTCCCTGAGGTGGTTTCTTTGGGAAGAAAGCAGTCAGCAATTGTGGCATTAAAGAGACTGGCTTTAGATCTCTGAGTGGAGATGAAAGGGGAGCATTTATTGTCTGCAAGCCACTGCTTCTGGTTTTCCTCAGAATCAGCCAAGTAGCTCTGCACCAGTTACACTTATTTCAATGTCTGCAAGACATGCTTCTTATGCAATAGGGCTGAACAGTTCCTCTTTTCAAAGAAGAGTTAAAGTTTCAGGAAGAGCAGCAGAAAACAGGAAACATTGGCAGAGGACCTGATGCCTTCTTTTTGTGCTTTTCTCATTTCAGAAGGAAAAAGATAGTTCAAATTTGAACATTTCCTAAGGAGCAGGTTTATAACATCAAGGCTCACCCCCACCCCATCCCCAACACAAGCAGTAGCTGCTTCTGCTCAGACAATGCCTCCTGAGCTGTGAGATCAGCCTCCTGTGGTTCAGGGGTGCTCTGCAAGGTGGAACACTGCAAAGCATCAGGAAAATGTGCTTGTGTAGTTCCATGCACTTCAGTTCTGCCTACAAAACCAAAGGATGAAACTTAGGAACTTTGATTATTCGTTTTATAAGAGACAATTGGTGTGCTGTGTCCAGTTCTCCTGCTGCAAGAATTTCACAGGACAAATGAAACCATTAAAATGGAACATGAGAGGATGACACTGTGCTCTCATATACAAAACAACCCAAAAGAACAAAACAGCAAAAGAAGGGCATCTTTTGTGTTTCAGGCTCTATCCCAGGCGATTTCCCAGTGGGACACCCTGCTTGGACCAATTAAGCTCTGGATTGGATGTACAGGGGAGCCAAGGCTGTGCTGTCTCACCACAGGTGGGAACTAAAAATGCCCACAAGTTTCAGAGGAGCAGGGGAACAGCTATCAACCCCTTTAACTGCAAGGAGAGAGGGAATTTGTGTGGTTGTATATGGCACAAACAGACATAACTCAACCTAATGTGCTGAAAGGTAATGTCTCTGGCTGTTTCCACCCATGGGGACAAGGTCACTGTGCTCTAAGGAGAAATATAAAGTTCAGGGCTTTTTATTTTGGTGGGTTTGGGGTTATTTATGTTTGGGTTTTTGGGGGGTTTTCTGGGTGTTTGCTTGTTTGCTTTGGTTTGGGGTTTTGGGTTTTTTTTGGTTTTTTTTTTTGCTTTTGTTTTTGTTTTTTTGTTTTTTGTTTGGTTTGGTTTTGGTTTGGCTTTGGTTTTCTTTTTTTGGTGTGTTTCTGTGTGGTTTCCCCTACAACCCTACATTAACACCTACATTGTACTCTAGGCTGTGCAAAAGCCAGATGCTAAGTTTGCATTCAGCTCTATATTGAAAGCAGCTCCAATTTAACTTCCAGAACACGCCAAGAGCCATAGTGAGGTCCTGGTGCAGGGTACCAGGAGGGATGGCTCAGTCCCTGGCAGCATCCTGTCCTAAGGCTCAAGGTGAAAAAGGAGCAAGGGCTCCAGGCTGCTATTGCAGGTGGGAAGTAATTAGGGGAAGCAGTTGGCAAGGCACGGAAATTCTCCCAGCTCACACTTTCAGCTGCAAAGAACAAAGTCCTAAATCAATATTATTGGTCCCCGAAGAAATCCAGTGGAGATAAATTAACAAATCCTCCCACATGACAGGCTTTGCCATTCCTGTCAGTCCCCAGATAGAAACTGCCCATTGCTGCTTCACTGCAGCAGCCCCAGGAGCCACCCCAGTGCCCAGGTGCTGCCACGTGCCACGTAACACAAACCAGCCCTTGCTCAGAACCAAAGCAATTTTCACACCTTTATGGAAAGGACAAAGCATCATGAATATAACCCTCTCTGCCAGAGCCTTGCTCATGTCACCACCTTCAGGGGCATCCCTCTTCAGCCGTGGAGATCCCTGCTGGCAGAGCTGCAGGTGAGGATGGGCAAGGGTGGGTGGCCATGCAATTCCCTGGCAGCAGTGATGGCTGTGGTTCTCTCCGGGCTCCTGCAATGAGATTTATAGCACCTCTGCTGCTGCATGCTGTCTTTCTTGTCAAATACATGGCAATCAGCAGAGGATTTAAACAAACTGCAGAGGAAGAGTGAGCTGGGAGAAGTATTTCCCTCATTTAGAGCAGGAGAAGGAGGTCTTTGTTTTCTCAAGAAGTTTATTTAGGGAAAGATCTGGAGAAGAAAGGGAGGAGAACAGAAGCACCTCAAGTTTGGGAAGAAAAAGACTCTAGATGTGACCCACTTTGTGAGGCTAGGAAATGCTCTTTGCTGCTTATCTGTTGCTCTCCCTTTTTAGTATGCCTGATAGACACTTTGTTAGTTTTGAACAAAGCTCCTCTCGAGAAAGAAGTGATTCCTGTGTGCATAGAGCTTTTCAGACTTGAAGGTCTCAGGTGTTTTCATTGTCTTTTAAAATATCTCAAGGTCATGGGGATATGATGAATAAGCAGGACTGAGCTGCATTTTATTGTTTGTGGGAGTTCACTGTAAGCACAGCAATTTTCTCCCGGGCTGGACTATTGTGTTGTGTAAAGGGGAATTAAAGATAGGCCCCAGAATGAAAGCAGGGCGCCTGTATTGTCAGGATTTTATAGTCACAAGCAGCTGCTGAACTGCTCTGATGGGCTGGCTTTTCTGTTCTCCCTCTTGCTGCCTGTTCTCGGGAGGTTTGGTTTCCTTAGCCTGGAGCTTGGAGTGTGTGTGCATGAAGGGGGACAGAGGATTTATACCTGGGGACACCCCATTTATAACCTCACAAGAGGACCCCGTAACCTGCTGGGCACGTGCCAGGCAGGGTGGCTGCGTGCTGCCAACAGCCTCCCAAGCTTCTCTGTGCCTTTGATCTGTGCTGCCACCGGGGTTCTGTGCCCCAGGGCTCTCCTGGCACAGCCACAACGCCAGCCACAGGGGCGGGTGTTCTTTCAGCACTCTTCCACCACTGGGCCTTGGTTTTTCCCACGGGTTTCTTCATTTGCCCAGTCCAGCTGAGAAGCCAGAGCCCAGGCACAGAACAGACAAGAGTTTGGAGGGGGAAGAAGTGGATCAGCCAACAAAAAACCACCACTCTACCCTCATCTCAAGAAGCTCTGAATTGTAGAAGAGGCAGCTGGAGACTGTCATGGACCTTTGTTGGACAAAACCAGCCACAGTCGATTTTTCCATGTCTTTGTTCTAAAAACTGATTTAATTTGTGCAGTACAAAAATACTTTATAAGGATCTTTAGAAGTGCCAAGAAGAAACACAGAGCTCAACTGGGAGAAAAATGAAGCTCTGGTACAAAGCAAGGAGCCCAGATAATAAATGGGTCCAAAGGAATCAGCCTCGAATGACTGCATAGCACTCCTTTGGTGGAAAAATGGTGACTGGTTTATTGTTAAACAGTCCATATTTCTTGTGGGAAGTAATCATGCAGAGTAGTAACACTAATGTAAATAGAAATTCTCTCCAGAAATTGTTTCTGAGAATGCCAGCGGTCTTAAAATAGTTGCTTGCTCCCTCCAAATAGACACCACTGAACTTACAAATTGATGTAATTCCAGCAATGGGCCTGTAACTCTCCTCTGCAGTCACGCTGCTGAATTTACAAGTAAAAGGCAAATGGAATGCAGAGAAGGCAGAGTTACTGAGCACCTTCTTCCCTGACAGGATCAGCCCTCAGGATCTCTGATCCAGGGGACCAGGGTAAAGGACTGGTGGAAGGAGGACTTCCCTTGGTCAAGGAGGATTGGGTTAGAGATCACCCAGGCAAACCTGGCATCCACAAATCCGTGGGGCTTGATGGGATCTTCGAGAGGTTGTGGTGATCAGGAGAGGTGCCTGAGGACTGGCAGGAAGCAAATGCCACCCCAGTCTTCAAAATGGGCAAGAAGGAGGACGCAGGGAATCACCAGCCATCAGTCTCACCTCAGTCCCTGGAAAGGTGATGGTGCATCTCATTTTGGGGCCATCTCCATCCACACAGAGGAGGACAAGAAGATGATCAGTATAGTCAGCATGGATTCACTGAAGTTATGTTAGGCTTGACCAGCCTGGTTGCCTTCTACAACGAAAGGCCTGTCTGGGTGGATGAGGGGAGAGCAGTGGTATTGTTTATCTGTACTACACTGGGATCTGCCTCTTTCCAGGTGGCTCCTGGCTGAGGGACAGCAAAGGTGAGCACCAGTGGCCATCACTCACTTCTGCTGAGGTTAGGGTCTGGGCTGGACTTTCAGCACAGATTTCCCAAGTGTCTCGTGAAAGCTGACAATTAATACAGCTAAATTGTTCTCTGCAGGGGATGTGGTGTGGCTCAGAACAAACTGATCTATAAATAAATCACACCTACATATTCCCCAATTCATATCACTTCTTAGACTCAGCTGGTCAGAGCGTGGTGCTAACACCACCAAGGTCACAGGTTTGATCCCTGTGCAGGCATTCCCTTTGGAGTTGGACTCGATGATCCTTGAGGGTCCCTTCCAACTTGGAATACTCTGTTATTCTCCACTTTATATCAACAGCTCTGTGATGAAGCACTGCATCTGAATTGTTTCATTTCACACCTGGCTTCCTCTTTATATTAATGTTATTTAGTGCATTTAAATTTCAGAGGAAGCTAAACAGAAGGTAGCACAGCAAAGCAAAGCTCGCAGCCTCGTTTATCAGTGTCACTTCAGGGGATGCTGTCTGTGCTGAGTCAGAAAGCTGCCCCTTGATTTATGGCTGCCTGCTTTTTGGAAGAAGCTTTTCTCAATCACAGGGTCTAAGGCCTAAAGAAACTTTCTGGTCAGCTGCCCTGACAATGCCCATGCTGCAGGTGTCACGTGTTGGTGCAGTGCTGTGCTGCTGGTGGATGTCTGCAGCAAGCCAACAGCGTGGCATTTGGGGGCTCAGCTCTGCTGTGCCTGCTAACAGGCTTTTCTGCAGTGTGTGTGGGCAGCTTTAACTGCTTCTGCTCAAAGCTGGGCAAAGCAAAGCTGTTTCCTTTCAAGGTCATCTCTAGGATGCTGCTGAGTTTCCAGGCCTGATGCTCGCTAAGATTTGTTCAAAGAAAAAAATCTGTTTAACTTCATCCAGCCTTTTTTTGGCTGCCAACAGGCTTTGGTAGAAAAGAGGGAACCAGCAAATAGTGTTGTTGAAAGATACCTCTGCTCTTAGTTATGCTGGGAACAAGAGACTGGCTTTTCTGGGAAGGCAGCAGCCTGGGCTAGTAAAATCAGGAACACTCTTCTGAGATTTAAGTCTCTTCCCACCAAAGGTCATTTCTACACAGTTACTCACTTAGATGTATCAATTAGCCAAAATAGAGGTGGATTTGAGCCAGATGCTAAGAACTAACCCCTGCTCATGTGGTTTATTGACTGCAGAAGAGAGCCTGTTGATTTACAGGAGTGTAGTTAAAAGGAGATCCAGGACTTAATGAGGTGCTTTAAAGCAAGGAGTTATATATGAGAGTCTCATGGGTTGAAGGTGAGGGTGCAGCCTCCAGGCAACTGAGAATAGGTGAATAGTTGAAATAAGCTCTGCAGTCAGTGGCTTAGGAAGGCACTGGCTCATGCTAGGCTGGTCTGGCTCTGCTGGGACTGGGACCAGTCCAGTGTTCACTGGAAACCAGCAAAGCAGTCAAGGACAGCCAAGGAAGTCACAGCATCTGAGCCCCAGCACACCTTTTGTTGTTTTGATGCAGGTCTGACAATCCAGGTAATACCAACAGACAGCTATTCCCACCCTGGCTTTTGGGGGAATGGGAGGATGCTGTCAGCATAAACATTCTGTGGGAGAGGGTGGTGGTTGTTGCTTCCTCAGGCTGGTAAACTGTTAAATTTTACATGCTGGACTTGGACTGGGCATCTGAATGTGGGAGTGCTTATTTAAAATGGAAATCAGCAAAGAAAACTATGTGTATGATTTCCAACCAGACCCTGTCAGACCAGCAACATTATTTATGTTTGCTTCTGTTCTGTTGCTTTACAGTCAATAAAATGGGGTGTTGTACATTGCTCCTAACAATTTGCCCTTTAGACAGGCGATTTTTCAAATAATCCAAATTACTGGAATGCTAAATGTGTCTCAGGAGAGGGCCAGACACTCAGGAACATTGGGAACCATGTACACACGTTGTAGGTGCTGTATTAGTTACCACTGGCAATCCCTCAGAAGTCCATGGGTCCTTGGGATTGGGTGGAAAACCACTGCCCCAGATGGAGAAGACAAGGGAAGCTGCTTGTGTAACCCAGCTGGGGAGAAGCAAAGCTGTTGGAATAATATTTTCTATTAAGAAAGCTGAGCCTTATGCAATTTGTCAAATGGTCACCTTCTGTTATGGTGATTTCCAAACAAGCCTGCTTCACAGGTCAGAATTTTATGGTGAACTTTCAGATGTGGTTGTTTTGCTCATTTTACATCAGATGAAATTTTTTCTCAGCTCCCTTCTGCCATGTGTGGATGGGCACTGTAAGAAGTACNCACAGACAGACACTGACCTGGGAGCCCAGCTCAGACCAGAGAAAGCCTGAGCACGGGCACTAATCAGCATGAGAAGGGAGAGAGTCATTAAGCAAAGATAGAGCACTAATTAACAACAGAACTGTGTGGCTTGTAGCCTAACCCCTTTGTTTGCTAAAATGTATAAATAGTAAAAAGTTTTGATAGCTGGTGTGCTTGATTTGTGGAATACCACAGAGCACCCAGGCCTGCACAACTCTGAAATAAATAATCCCATGTCTCCCTCAAGGGTGTAATTATTGGCTTATTGCAGACCAGGTAATGAATCTGATTTTTGTGGACAGCATGGGAGGACAGACTGTGGGGGTATTTTATTTTCCTTACTTCATTTCATAATGACTGATTGACCCAACTGAGGTTTGTTAGAGAAACTTCTTTTCTTCTTGGTTTGTATCCTAAATTTACTCCTACACTGCTTTGGGAAGATATTGTGCAGAGGAAAACCAATAGAAATACCTTGGCAACACATTTATTATAAAGAAATAGGTCACTGTTATATTTTTTACCAATCTTCCTGGATTGAATGTCATATTTCCTGAAAACTAATTATAGCAATGTGCATTGATTGCTAATGTGTAAATTTCTCTGAGTAAAAGTGTTACAGACAGATCTTCAGAAAGTCTCCAGGAGTTCTGTGAGGATTTGAACGATAAGTTGTTGATGACATGGAATGTATTGCAGACCAGTTAAGGGAAGTGGTCAGAATTAGTCAGTGTGTCTTGTGTTTCTGTAAATGTTTTAAAGGATAAGGAGTCAGAAATGTTTAAATTGGAAGTGTCCTGCTTGGGCTAGTGTGGAATATGCCACTCAAGGTAGAATTAAGGACTTAATTATCCCTGCTTTTCCAAAAATGCTCTCATTGAGGACTTGCTTTGATGCTTCATGGGTTTGCAGGAATGGCCAGGATAGTATTAGTTCAGACCAGAACGAGGATGCTGAGGGAAGGCAATTCTGCCACAGCCTGAAAGACAGTGGCATGAAGCCTAGCCCTGAAATACTGTAGGCTTTCCTGATTTTGCAGCCTCAGATGCGTGCTGTAATTTGTAGGAAGGCAGAACCTGGGCACCTGCTAAGTCTAGTTGACTAGAAGCAGGCTGGAAGGTCTCTGAGCCTGAGCACGCTGTGGAGACCGTGCTGTCAGCGCTGCACTCCCTGGGAGTGACGGGTTTGTTCCCTCGTGCTGCTGAGGAAACTCACACCATCCACGGTGTCTTCAGAAACTGCTGTGTGTCACCAGCCAGGCCTGACTGAAACCTCTCTTCTCTGCCTGCCCCCAGATGGGCAGAAACAAAAGGAAATCCAGACACGTTCCTTGCGTTGGGACGTGTCCTTGAAAAGATCTGGAATTTTATTTTCCCCTCTGAAGTGCACCGGGTGAATTCTTCAGTCCCAGCACACCAGCCCTGCTAGCTGCCTCCTCAGACAGCTCACACGGGCAGAATTAGCTCTGCAGGAAAAGGGGGACAGAGATTTTAAGTGTCCTGAGAGACTTTTAAAAGCACAAGTCGTGTTTGAGCACGGAAAACTGCAAATGTTTTGATGTTAATTGAAGGATGTTTCAGCCTGATTTAATTTGTTCATTACCCTGCTGACAAATTATGCAGCTGTGTGATATGGTGGGTGCCTTTATGCACTTTATCCTAATTATTGATAAGTAAGTGTGAGCAGTAGCGGTGCCTAGCCCTTAATGGGGGGAGGGAGGGGTGGGGGAGCAAAGCAAGCTGTTTTAATCATCAGGGCTACTTTGGCTGTGACTGGTGGTGAGAAAATCATGTCATTTTGGGGCTGGGAAAGCAGGCATCTTAGAGGATTTATCCTGTTGAAGGTCTGAGACTAAAACCCCCTCCTGTCTATAATCTTCATTGCCAACTCATCAGTTCTGTGGAAAACAACCACGGAGCTCTCAAGAAGTCAGGTCATTTTGGGGAATTTTGGATTTTTGGAGCAGGGATCTTTATGACTCTTATCTGACTGTGGTGGTTTGAGATGGGCTGTGTGCCATGTGCCCACCAAAGGCACTGTACCCTCCCTTCCTCAGCTGAACAGGGAAGAGAAAACACAATGAAAGGCTCATGAGTTAAGGGCAGGGAGAGATAATTCACCACTCACTGTCATGGGCAAAACAGTCTCAACTTGGGGAAATTAGTTTAATTTACTACCAGTCAAAATCAGAGTCAGATAATGAGAAGTAAAACAAATCCTAAAAATTCCATCCTCCCAACGCTCCCTTCTTCCCAGGCTTAAGTTAATTTCTGATTCTGCCTCCTCCCTGCCAGCAGCACAGGAAGGGGGGAATGAACAGTGAGTTCATCAAATGATTCTGCCACTGCTTCCTCCTCGGGGAGAGGTGTCCTCCCCCTGCCCCACAGGGGTCACTGCCATGGGGACAGTCCTCCACAATTCCTCCAGCAGGATCCTTCCCAGGGGCTGCAGCAGCTCCCAAACTGCCCCAGTGGGTCCCTTCCAGGGGACATTGCCTCGGGCTGCACAAAACAAATAGCAGTGGTTTTGGTGGGAGCAGAGCAGGGACAAGAAGACAACGTGGGCTAGGTCCAGGTCTTCAGTCAGAGCCTTCCAAACCATGTTGTGAAACCCAGGAGCAGCCAAGGTCTCCTCTCTGAGGAATGCTCATCCCTGTCTCAGCTCTCTGCTGCCTTCTGGGAGGTATCCAGCCTGGAGGGACCTGGGCTGTGGTGTGGGACCTCTGGTCAGAAGGTGGAACATAATCTGTGCTGGAATCTGGTTTCCAGTTCTGGCTGCTCCTTTCTCCAGTCACTTTTTTGGCAAGTGGAGCAGCTGCACGTTCTGTTTCTGGAGTGATTTAATATGAGCAGATTTAAAAAAACCCCAAAGGTGCTAATGTGAGGCAGTTGCATATTCTTCAAACAAAGCTATCTTTCTGGGCAGTCTTCCAGGATCTGGATAATTTCTGAAGGGGAATTTTGGCACTTGGCAGTGCACTGTGTGAGCCTAGCAGAACAGGTAATACTCATTCCAGCCACTGGACACCATGGTGATAAGGAATACAAAGAATTTATTATTTTTAAAATATATTCTTGATGAATAAAAACATAACACTTATTGCAAGATCTAGTGCTGGAAGTAGATCAGATCTTGTCCTTTGCTGAATTACAAAATCAGGCTAATGCTCTAACAATCTCCCAGTTCTTTGGGGGGGGATGGAAGATGTTTTGCACACTGGAAGGGTAATGAAAGTGGAAATAGGTGCAAAATGATGCAGGAGCTGTGCAAACCCTGCAAACTTCTGTTGCTTTGTTGTTGTGGGATGCATCAGGATTTGGCCAGCCTTTGGCCACAGTAGGGTAGAAGGATGACTCATGCCTAAAACATGATTTTGGTTTTGAATTAAAAATTTAAGTCACAGATGGACCTTTAGAGTTTTTTTAAAACAAATCTGTTTCAAAACTATCTTTGAAGGAAGACTAGTTGAGAGATAGCCCAGGCTACTCTGTGACTATTAAAATTGACTGTGAGAATCTGTCAATCCTCCAAGTTAGAAGATGAGAGAGAGAAGAGACTCATCTCTCCTGCTTTAACAAGAGCTGTGTCTAAAATCTCCTGGACAGCTGCTGGGAACTTCAGTCCTGGCCTCTCATCTCAGAGTATATGGAGCACAGCAACATCTGGGTTTGATTTGGGGATACCTTGGGTGGTTCATGAAGAAATATCAGGAGCTGACTAAGTCAGCTCTTTTTCTGAGCAAACACTGCTAACACTTGGTTATTGGATATGTATTATAGGGAAAAAATGCAGAGAAATTACAATGCTTTAGATTAATAGGCAAGACTAACATCAAAGCTATTGCACATTCAGGTTGGGTGCTGAACACATCTTCTGTCCTGAGAAACTGTGGTAGGAAAGCATCCTCCAACTCCTTCAGCTCTTGATGCCTTTAAACTATTGCACCTGTATAACTCCTCCTGGCAAGTTATTTATTCTAGCACAGGTAGAGTTGGGTGATGGTCTGTGCTTGGTTATAGAAAATGGCAAACTTGCTGATCTCCTGGTCTGTGCTGAAATGAAATCCTATGCTTAAATGAGACTTTTTCTTCAAGTTCTGTTTGCAAGTAAAAAAGCTTTAGTATTAATTAGCATGAGTCTTTTCCCTTTTGGTCCTTTTCTTCTAATATGTTCATGAAAGATTCATCTCTGCTTTTATGAACAATATTAAAATAGGCCTGTTAGCATCTACCACGAATAACCATCTTTTAAAATTGAATCCAGAGAGTACTAAAATCTTCCATCCACTTCCCTGGGAAACAGAGGGAGCAAACAAAGAGCTGCAGCCACACTGGAAGTATTTACCTGCAAGATTCACTCTTCAGCTGCTCTGCTTTCTGCCCAGGGGATTGATACGGTGTGAGTGTGCACTTGGATGGATTGTTATGGTGTGAGTGTGCATTTGGATGGATGGATTATGGTGTGAGTGTGCATTTGGATGGATTGTTATGGTGTGAGTGTGCATTTGGATGGATGGATTATGGTGTGAGTGTGCATTTGGATGGATTGTTATGGTGTGAGTGTGCACTTGGATGGATTGTTATGGTGTGAGTGTGCACTTGGATGGATTGTTATGGTGTGAGTGTGCATTTGGATGGATGGATTATGGTGTGAGTGTGCATTTGGATGGATTGTTATGGTGTGAGTGTGCATTTGGATGGATTGTTATGGTGTGAGTGTGCATTTGGATGGATGGATTATGGTGTGAGTGTGCATTTGGATGGATTATGGTGTGAGTGTGCATTTGGATGGATTATGGTGTGAGTGTGCATTTGGATGGATTGTTAAGGTGTGAGTGTGCATTTGGATGGATGGATTATGGTGTGAGTGTGCATTTGGATGGATTGTTAAGGTGTGAGTGTGCATTTGGATGGATTGTTATGGTGTGAGTGTGCATTTGGATGGATTATGGTGTGAGTGTGCATTTGGATGGATTGTTAAGGTGTGAGTGTGCATTTGGCAGTGCTGGTGTGCATCCTGGAGGCACAAAACTTTGCAGCAGGTAACCAGGACAGCAAACAGCAGAGTGCATTGAAAACCACAGGTAGTGAGGCCCAGAATTGCAGTTAGGGTGGGTGTTGCACATCACATGGGACAGGCTGGAACCTGCTGGAAAGCTGTCAGAGACATCTGAATTCTCTCTGGTGACCTGAAGGAGTCTGAGTTTTGAGCTTGCAGGGATGAGTGTAATGCTGTTTGGGGTCTGTTAGACACATGCCCCATGTGAATTGAAACCCCAAACACTGCTGATTATTCACACTCCCAGCACGGGTGCTTTTGCTTTGGGGGATTAAATGAAATGCCATGTGGAGAAATCGAGGGGAGGGAGCATTAAATGTCTCTCTAAGACATCAATCACTTGGGGCCTATTGCTGCCAGAGTACGTGGGTGTGCTGTATGGCTGCTGGCTGGGGTTTCTAAGTGCATTTGTCCCCAGGTAATCATCACTCCAGGCTTGCTCTTAAGGCTAGTTATGCATAAGGCCCATAATGCCTAGACTGATTTTTAAACAAACAGCTCTGAATGACTGTGGTTTTCTACCAAAGCACTGGAACCTAATTTGGAAGTTGTAATTGTTGCCTTCCTTCTCTTTCTTTCTTGGGGTGGGCTGGGAAAGGAGAGCCTGCTGTGTTAGGCAGGACACTTTTCTGTGTGTGAGCTTCTCACTCTGGATGATCCCCTGGTGACCCTTCTTTGGCTCAAAGCTCTTTCTTTGGATAACTAAATTTACATTGGTGCATCAAAGCAATGAACTAGGCTGGCTCCTTCAGCCTTTGATAGGGAGAATTACCTGCAGTGCTTAGGAGTGAGGTGTTGTTCTCAAACCAGGGCTAAGACTGTGCTGTCAGGGTGCAGGACACTGGCTGATTTCACACAGTGCCAGAGCAGCAATAAGGTTTTTTCCCTGTTATGCACAGAGGGTAGCAGTAATTATCCACTGCTTCCTGATTCTCCTGGGTTAGCCTGCTTCCTAGCTCATCTGCTGGGGGTGGAATGCTTGGAGAGGAAGATAATATCTCCCTAAAAGTTCATAAAGCCATTGGTAGCCTGGGCAACATCGCTTGCCACTCAGAAAAAAAAAAAAAAAAAAAAAAAAAAAAAAAAAAAAAAAGAGTGATGTTTTGTACAGCATTTGCTGTGAAGGAGAGGGAAATCCCAAAGCTTGTGGCAACCTGCTGCTGCAGGGAAGTGCCTTGGCCCTGTGTGAGCACACCCTGTCAGGTGCTGCCTCCACGTACCTCAGTTCTCTGCTCTGTGTGTGATGAAAGATCAGATCATCTCCCAGGGTGCCCTCAGAACTCCTGCTTTCCTTGCTGCCCTGCTGCTTGGCAGTCTGCTCTCGTTGCTCCTGTGGTACCCACTGTGGAGAACGCTCCTGTTTCTTCTTTTCCATGTCCTTTAACTCTCCGTGTCCTTCTCTTTCACTCTCCCTGTTGCACTTCTGTCTGAGTCTGTTGGTGAAGATCCATCCAGATCTGTCCTGTGCACATCTCTCTCTCTAGATCTGTCCCATATTCCTCTTCCCAAAAAACTGACTTTGGTTTGTGGCTCTTTGCTTGCCCCTGCTGAAGAAGAAGCCAGCAGTTTGCAGGAGTCTGTGTGTTTTGCTCCATGCCAGGCACTAATGGAGCTTTAGTGAGTGCTGAGACTTGAGATGAGGTTCAGCGATTTCTCTGAGGCTGCCTGGGCTCTGTGAGTCACACACAATCAAAGTGCTGTCTGCAGGCTGCTTTAACCCTGACAATGACAAAGATGTACGTGTGAGCCCAAGGGAGAGAGGAGTAGGGTGCCTTACGCCCCAAACACACGGTGCCAGCAGGAACAATGCGTTCCAGAGAGCTGGGGTGTGCTCCAGGGAGCTGACAGCTGGTGGGCAGCCACAGGATGGAAATCACCTTCATACAGCTCAGCCTGCAGCTCTCACTGCTCCGGGGCTCCCCGGACACAGAGGAAGGTGCAGGGCAGCCCTGCAGTCCCCCAGGCCCGGGTTTAGCTGCTCTGGCTTTGGAGCTGCTCCTCTGGCCCTGTTAGTGCTCAGCTCTGCTCCCTCCTGCCTGGTCAAACTCGGCTCCGCAGCCTGTGCCACTCCGCTCCTGGCTCCGATGAGATCTTCCACACTTCCTCGGCTGGCTACAGCTCTTCTCTCCTCCTCCTGGACGTTTTAGCATTGCAAATAACCCATCTTATTATGGGCTGCAGAATGCAAAAGCTGTTAGAGAAACCTCACCAAACAAATGAGTGGCGATTGTAAATGAGGGTAATTGCACAGTTCGTGGCTGGAGAGACCAGCTGAACTCTTGGCACCGTCTGTGAGAAAATATCAAGGTACCTGAAATCCTGGGCAGCTGCAGAATGAAGTGAAAACACACTTTTCTCACCCTGTTGCTGTGTCACTTCTGGTATTAACTAGGACAGTGTGATTTTTGCTGTATTTTGCCACTTCCTGCTGCTGTAATTCATCTTTACTATGAAAGCTCAGTATTCTCTTTTGAGAAATGCTGCAACTCACCACCTTGAGAAAGATCATCTTTATTCTGCTGTGTGGTACTACAGCTGTCTCAAGAGAAATTGCATTTAAGGGGAGAGTTGAAACTAGTGCATCTACAGGAGACCATATTACTGGGCTTTTATTTTAGTTATTGATTTTTCACAGTTTCTTTTAACCCAGAAATGAATATGTCAAAAAAACTCAAAAAACCCCAACAAAACAACAACAACAAAACACCAAAAAACCAAACCAAAAACAAAAAAGTGAGAGTTTTGCGGGGAGAACTTCTAGCTCTGCTTGTTTGCTCAGAGGCGAGAAGAAATATTTTTCTTTCAGACCCATATTGTGTTTGTCTTTGGTACCAAAAGAAAGAATAGCTTTAAGGAGGGTGAACATATTGCTGTTGGGGGTGAGGCTGGTGTTTTTGTTTGGTTGTTTTGTTTTTAATTGCTGTGGTTCCTGCATTGAAAGGACAACAGGCACAGAGAAATGTGTATCTGATAGTGTGTACTTGTCTTTCTAAAATAAGGTCATCTGTCTAGTGGGGGACAAGAATCAGAGGTGAAACTGTGGGTGGGGATAAGAACAGTTTAATCGTTTAAGACTAATTGGAATATCATAATGCATGATGATGATGATGATGAACAACAGATGGGATGCTCAGTACAGTTGCTCCCCATGTGCTGACCAATGAGTGACCCCATCCTGGGTGAGTGCCCCAGGTTATATTCTGGGCATGGTGTTCTCAGGGGTGGAATATCCCTCTCGCCAGTTTGGGTCACCTCTCCTGGTTATGCTCCCTGCCAGCTTTTCTTTTGTGCACCTCCTCACTGGCAGAGCATGAGATGCCAAAAAAAAAAAAAAGTCCTTGACCCACGCTAAACATGATTTAGCAAAACCCAAACATCAGCTTCATTCTCATGCTGAATCCAAAACACAGCACTGTACCAGCTACTGAGGTGAAATGAATTCTATTCCAACCAAAACCAGGACATGATTGCAGGTCTCTTCTGCTGAAGTATTCTATTCTAGTCTAGCCTGTCCTCCTGTTTCTGTCGTGTCTTCTTTTCTGCTCTCGCCACCCCTTTACTGAGCAGTGCTTTTGGTCCTGTGTCTGCTGGAGGAGGTGGTTGTTAAACTCACAGGGGCCTAATGCAGAGTTCCCTGCTGTTAATGTCATTTCTCACAGCCAGTGGCCATTGGAAGGCCAGTGAACCTGGAGCAGGTGAAATACACTTGGTCTCCTTGTGCCTCAGAGCAAGACAAAGGCTTTGAGCTTTTCCTTGACAGACAAAAAGCATGTGGGGCAGGTGGGCAAACTAAGGCACGTGGCAAAGCTTGAAATATTCCAAGGTGTTCTCAGTCTTTCTCCAGCAAGCTCCAGAGATGTCCTTTGGGAGAATATGGCTTTAATTCCTGCTGAGTTGATGTCACTGTTTAACCCCTGGTGGCAGCTCAGGACCATCCAGGCACTCTCTCCCTCCCTCCCTCACTCCCCCACCAGAACTCCATCCATGTCTGTGGAGCAGCCTGTTAACCTAGTTCTGCCTTTGAACTGGATGCTCAGACACCTCAAGTGTGTGCAGATTCTTTCAGTGTAGATATGGTGCAGCTTTTAAACTTTTTTAGTTTAACAGTCTCTTCCTTTGCTCATGGAAACTGCCAAAAGCAACCTAGGGAAAAGGAGCAATTTTTAATTAAGCCCCATGTCTCTGCAGACCTTCTTGTTCCACATCCAAACCCTGCCTCCATAGGTTTTGTCTCCAGGGTCTGCTCTGGGCTGCCCACGGGCTGGAGGCAGGGATGGGCACTGACCTGGGCTGCATTTTGGAAAGCTTCTAGCACACCTGTGTGTCTCCGTGCCCAGGGTGAGCCTCTCTGCTCGTTAACAGTAACAAGCCACCAATGAGCCGAGTTCTGGGGGTGCCAGTGCTTGACCAGCCTGAGGGCACGCTCAGGGCTGGATTTACCACCCGGAGAAATGTGAGTCCCTTTTGGGATGTGCTCCTTAGGGGCACCCAGATCAGAGCATCCATTGAGGAGCAGGTGGGTTTCATCATCCCTCAGGCAGGGTTCAGCATCTGTGCACGTCAGCTGTGCCTTTTGTCCACCAAAGCACAACGTGAGGTGTTTCTCAGGGTACAGAATCTGTTTCATGTGTTTCACAATGTGTTTGAAGTCCAGCACAGAAGCATTTTCCTCGTGCTCAGCTCTGACTAAATCTGCCTTGGTTTCTCAGGAGAAATGCTTGCAAGGAAGGAGAGCACTGATCTCCTTTCATATACTGATGAAAACATTGCTCTATTTTGTCTTCCAGCAGGCATTCCATTGTGCTTTATTTATATTTTTAATGCAAAGCCATTTTTTATGCATCAAAACTGGCAGTTAAATTAATATGCAGTATATAAATGCATTATAGAAAAAGAAGAACTCTGGCAGCTGCTTTAGAGAAGTGATTAAAATTTAAAAGGCAGTTTTCCAGTAGAAGAAAACAAAATAAACTAATTATTTGCCATGGCTACACCACTAATGGTGTGTGGAAATTATTTTATTAATGTTTTTGGTATTTCAGAGGGTGGGATTGTGGGGTTTTTTTTCATGATAGCTACAAAAGATCTGCTTCTTTACAGAAAAATGATTACTCTGGAAGTTATCAGTACTTTCTATGGTAAACCTAGTTGCTCTGGCAACTGCTTTCCCTACAGAAGATAATATTCAAGAAATAATTCTCTCCCTCCACTTTTTGGCCTACATCCTTGTAGGTCAACTCTGTTTACTCCTCTAGATGCTCCTGGCATTTCTTCTTCAAAGCAGCTGTACAGAGTTGTTGGTCCATCAGAGAAGCTTTCCAAGAAGAGCACAGCAAAAGCTTTATCCAACTTCTAAAAAATGTACTCGGATTCCTCAAAGTCTGGGAGGCACCAATATCAATAGAAGCAGCAGAAAGGAGAAAGATCTTTTCCAAAGTCCTGGTGAAGAAGGTGCAGGGCTGGGGCACAGAGCTGCTCACGAGGAATCTGCGTCTGTGACCTGGCCCCTCTCAGACTCTCATGTCCCTCACTCATTTTCTTACCAGGACTTCCCTGTGCCCCCCTTGTGAGCCCACTGACTGTAATTCCCACTCTCTAAACCCAGGAATTTGGCTGAAACCATTGACTGCTGTATTTCAGAGATGTATGGAAACTTCTTGATCTTCCTTTATAATATATATTATAAAATATAATTTATAATATACAGCTTCCCCAGGACAAGCTTAGTTCACTTAAAGTTGGCCTCCTAAAGGAGCTGGGCTGCAGGCCATGCCTTGGGCTCTTGACCTGATAAAGATCATCTGGCTCTTCAAACAGCTGGGAGAAACTGCACCCCAGGGCTGTGACCACCTGAGAACCATTTCGTTTATTTAAATTGACTTAGCACCAAGGAAACAGCGATTTTCTTCTGACAAAGAAAGAGTCTTTAGGTTTTGTTAACTGGATAGCGAGGAAATAAATACTTGAGGTGTGCTAATTGGTTGTGCTGAGATGTCTATTGACTGAATAATTAGGATGTTATTTCAAGAGGATGCTTGTGTGAGCTGGCTGTGGGCTGGATTTGGTCTGCCCAAACTGTTCCCTGAGTAAGGGAAGCAGAAATGCTGAAGCAGTGGAAGGCAGAGCCCTGGACAGCCCCAGTGCCTGCTCAGTGCATGCATGAATTGGTGACTCTCACCCCATTCTGCCTCCTGTTTCACTTACTGCAACAGGCTGTGAGCACAGAGCGAAAACCAGGCCCTGGAATGTAAGAACAGCTCTTTAATCTTGCTGATCAGGAGATATTAGTGACGCCTTCTGCTTTTGCAGATGGTTCTTTGTAATAGTTTTGGTAGAGCAAAGCCCACAGCTGTAGCTAGGTCTTACCTCTTCCAGCAAAGGTGTCTCATAACTGATTACTTTAGTCTGCTCTAGTATCTAGGTTTATTCCTTCAAGGCTGGGAACTAATTACATTTAACCTTAGCCTAAGCAACTTTCTCTGATAAGCCTTGAAAGTGCTGAATTCCAGAGGCTGATCTTTACTTTTTGCAGCAGTTTGCATACCAAACTGTAGTGAGGTACAATTGCAGGTACTGCTTCTGAGGAATTTTCACCAGTGCTTTCCTTTTACATTTAAAATCACGCTGCGAGCTGAAGTGTGAAAAACCAGGAAAGCACAGAACATTCAGCTGGCTCAGTGCTGCACAGTGCAGGAAGAGTGCAGTCTGAACAAACAAATGGGGTCTTCTCCAGGCCCTCTGCAGAACGTTTGACACAGGGAACCTTGGGGAGCCCCAGGGGTTCCTGCACTGAGGTCCTGGCCCAGAAATTCCTCCCACTGCTTTACACAGCAGCTGTGGCAACCTGGAGAGTGTTGTGGTTAGTCTACATAGAAAAGCTGGGGTGGCTTATTAACTTATTCTTCCTATTAGTTACTCTTATTGTCCTTACTGTTCTTGTCTCTGCACCTTGTAGGAGTTGAGTGCCAGGTGTTTGCTGCTCCCATCCCGGGCAGAAGAGGGGCTCTCCCATCTCCTGCTGCCCCCAGCCTGGAGGAGGCAAGGGACACCTGCCACCCGTCTCCCTGGGGGAAGTGCTGCTAGGAAGGTGCCACACGCCGTGGTTCAGAGCTCGAGGAGCTCAGAAGGGCCCTGCCACGTGTGGCACCTGCTACAAGTGGAGCAGGGTTTGTCTGCAGCTCTTTCTGTTGGCAGCACTGTGGCCGTGCCCTGCTGTATCTCACGGGAGAACCTGTCAGGGCTGCTGGGCAGTTCCTCCTGCTCTCCCTGCTGGGGATCTGTGATGAGAGCATCATTATCCACCTGCAGCAGCCCCTGCTCTTTGCCAGCACTACTGCCTGTTTCCCAGGGAATGAAATACAGACTGTATTTTATGTCTGTCTGTAATACACAGTGCTGTTTCACAGCCAGGGCTGCAGGGACCTGTGGGTCCGTGTCCTCAGGAGCCTTGGTCACCCTGTCTCCAGCCCCTGCAGCTTGCCCAGGGTCGGGTCACAGATGCCCAGCCCCTCCCTTTCACCTGCAGCACTGGAGGAACAGAGCTATTCTGGGCTGTCCCTGAACTCTGTGTCACTGCCACATGCCAGCAGCTGGGGGACAGCCGTGACTGTTCAAGGGGAAACACTCACAGGCTGACCCATTTTCCCTACCTCTGACCCCAGCCATACCAGCAGAGCCACTTGAAACTCAGAGAAACTAAAATATGCTAAGTACTCTTTCATCAGATAGAAATCTCTCTCCCAAGCAGAGATTACCTAGAGAGTGAGCCGCTGCAGGCAAATTAACATTTCAGAAATAATAAACCAAGTTTAAACCTGTTTCTGTTCATCTGGCAAGTGCTTTCACACTAATAATGGAAAGGGCAGCAGTATTATGTAGTAATGGCCTCCTTTCCACTGTTCTGTGCAACTGCACTTCATTAAAGGGCAACCTTCCTCCTGTCCCTAAATAGTAAACTATAGCAGGAACTATATAAAAGCACTTCAATATTTTATAGCAGCTAAGGCTGCCTGCTATCTATAATTACAGTCAATACTTGGACTGAAGAGAAATGACTTCATTTTCTTAATGTTTCATACATGGAAAAACAATCAGGCTTTTCCTGTATTTCTAATTGCATTGACTGGCTCCAGATGAGTGTTCTTTTCCAAATTATTACCAGGCCCTGGAAAAAGTAGCACTGAGGTAAAAGCTTCTCACAACTAAATGCTGGTCCTTGTTACAGCTGATTTCTGCAAGCCTGGATCCCAAGTCCCGTTTAGTCTAGGGACCCTTAGTTCCAAATTCATGAACATTAAACCTCAATTAAAGTCTGCCTGGAAATCGATGAACCTGGCAGCTCCCCGTGGTCTGATGTGTGTTGTGCTGCTGGAGTTTTGGTGCTGAAAGGACAAGTGAGGGGTGGAGAGAATTTTCTGCTTGATGCTGCCTGGGTGAAGGGAGTGGAAACAAAGGCACTGTGAATTCCAGCTGTCACACTTTCTCAGCTCTGTCCCCAAAAGCCCTACCAGAAATCTAGAAAAAATGCCATCCTCGGGCCTTGCCAAGCAAGGCTGGTGCTTCATTTTCCTGGAGATCCACCACCTGCCAACAGCAGCGCTTGTTGTGTCACAAGCTCGATGCTTTTGGCTGTGTGCTGCAGAGGAGCTGCATCTGCAGGTGGCTGCTGCTGCTGCTGCCCCTCTCCTGAGTCTCTCTGAAGGCAGGCAGGTATGTGTCTGTGCTGAAGGCTGCTCCCAGCTGGTGCAGCTGCAGCTGGGGCTGTGAATCCCAGCAGGGAGGTGTGGATGTGGACACCTGGAAGGTGTGGCAGCTCTGCAGCCTGGCTGCTCAGGGCAGGGCTGTGTGCCCAGCCAGGACCAGGCAGAGCAGTCAGACACTGCCCTGGGAGGACAGGCTGTGCGTGGTGTGGGAGGGATGAAAGTTGGACAGGAAAGTTTAACAGATGTGTGTGCTTGGCAGAAAGATTTCTGAATGTAGAATCTGAGACAGAAATAGAGATGGAAGCAAGTCTTGATACAGAAGAAAAGAATTGCTGAGCCAGTCTCACTGGATAACTAAGAAGGCAAAGAGTGTGTTAGTTAGGAGGGGTTTTTGTGACTTAGAGCAAAGGATAAGCTGCCCACAAACAAAAAGATGTTTTTACCAAGCAGAAAGATTCCACAGGCAAACAAGACTGCCAATGTTGCAAGTAGAAAAAAGGTCTCAGAATTTTCTACTGCAAGAAAACTGAAAAACAACTTCTAGCTTAAACTGTAACATACTAACTTTTGGTGATGGGAGAATAGCAACATGAATATGGTAATTATAGCAGTTATGATAGGCTAGAGAGAAGAGTAAGGGTAGAGATTGGCTGTTATGTATTAAGATGCTCAGCAAAGAAAAGTATAGAATGCATTGTAACCAAAATTAAACTTGTATTTATATATAAATTATATAATGCATTGTAACCAAAATTAAATTTATATTTCTATATAAAAGTAGATAATGCATTGTAACCCAAATGAAAGGGTCTCCAGGCGTGTCTGCAGCTGGAGCTGACAGCTGCAGGCACAGGCTCTGTCACCCACAGCCCTGCACTGCTGTGACACCTTGGATACAATAATCAGCATTTACAGAGCAGCCTGGAGTCCCACATCCCTGGTTCAGGCTCTCACAGGATGGAGGCTGGGCTGAAGGGACAGCCCTTGCCCAGCACAGCCCCCCTGGCTGGCCCATTGCTGCAGCCACTGTGTGCCTGTGACACGGCTGGGTGGCCAGGCTGATGGCTGGGTGGCCAGAGTGATGGCTGGGTAGCCAGGCTGATGGCTGGGTGGCCAGG
>VWZV01003274.1:89785-101644 GCA_013397155.1 Irena cyanogastra
CACCCGGGGGTGCCAGGGGCTCAGGGAACCACCAGAGAGGTACCAGGGGCTCAGGGAATCACCCAGGGGTGCCAGGGGCTCAGGGAACCACCTGGGGGTACCAGGGGCTCAGGGAACCACCTGGGGGTACCAGGGGCTCAGGGAACCACCCGGGGGTGCCGGGAGCTCAGGAGAACCCCAGGGGTACCAGGGAGGCACCAGGGGCTCTGGCAGCATCTGCTGTGCCCTGCAGCTCCTGTGCCTGCCCTGCACCACACCTGACACTGCCTTGCAGAGATAAAACTCCTGTTGTGCACGTTAATGCAAAGGCAGTAACAGCCCTGTGTCACAGGTGTGCTGAGTTACCTGGTGCTGTTCGTGCAAGCACACAGGTGTGCTGGCTGGGCACTGGCCATTCTGCAGCACGGGCAGGTTGTTTCTGTGGGGAGCTGACCCTCCAGGGCTGCTTGTGAGGGGCAGACCAGCAGCTCTGCAGTGCATGCAGGACAGCTGGCATGGCACAGAGCTGCAGGGCTGCCCTGCACTGGCTTTCTTCAGTCTGTTGCTTTTGGGACATGCAGGATCTCCACTTAGCTCTGTTCCCAAAAAGCCAGGGGGTTTCTGTGAGTACAAGCTTTCTTCAGTCTGTTGCTTTTGGGACATGCAGGATCTCCACTTAGCTCTGTTCCCAAAAAGCCAGGGGGTTTCTGTGAATACAAGCTTTCTTCAGTCTGTTGCTTTTGGGATGTGCAAGATCTCCACTTAGCTCTGTTCCCAAAAAGTTTCTGTTCCCAGGGAGTTTCTGTGAGTAACTTAATACCTGCATCAGTCAAAGTTTTGAATCTCCACACACTCTATGTTTTGGTTAGTTTCCTGTGCCTGACCATGAAACACAAAATCCACAGCATTGTTTTTCTCTGCTGATACAATAAAGAAGCAGGAGCATATTTATTAATTACTTTTCTATGCTTCTGGTCCTTGGTTTATGGGTCCACTACTCACAGGAGGGATTAAGAGTCTCCAGTGGGCTTCTCTGGAAGGAAGTGGCTGAATCGATGGTAGCCTGTTTCCCAAATTATTGTCATTGTTGTTGCCTTGGTTAAAATGGAAATATTTCATGGAAAATGTGATCGTGTTCCATCTGGCTCTGTGACTGGTGGACAGACAGTCACAGACTTTTCATCTGAGAAATAAAGTATTCAGAATTTTAGATATATATATATATGTATATGATAGATGATTTAGCTATAGGACTCTGTGTCTTTTTAAGCTAATATTGGGGTTTTAAAAACCAGTTACAGGTCTGGTTACTTATAAGTTAGTGATTCTTAACTATATCCTACGTTTTGTACTATCTTGCCAATTTCCAGCTGTTTTCAGAAATATTTGTTGTGTTACAGCTGAAAAAAGCTGGCTGCTTGGAACCTCTTGACATTAAATGTATTTTGAAAAATAATGTAAAAGCATTTCAGCAGCAGGTTTTCATTTTCAGCTTAGCAGTTCAAAACACAGGAGTCCAGGGCTTCCAGCAAGCTCTGCCAAAACACCACCACTCCTGTCCCTCTGACCACTGCAGCCTGCTGAAATGAGGAGTCTAAATCAGAAAAAAACCAAACCAAAAACAAACTCTCAAAAGAAAATGCAAAAGGTCTAAATGGTCCCAACAGTTTATTGAAATGGAGAAGGAGAATTAATTATCCCAAGCTCACTTGTGGCTGGATGTGCTTTACAGTGATGCCAATCCTCAGTGCAAGCCAGCCTGTGTCCCTGCCCAGAGGAAGGCAGGGAAGCTGATTTGTCCCAGAGGTGTTGCCCAGGGGTGTGTCCATCCATCCATCCATCCATCCATCCATCCATCCATCCATCCATCCATCCATCCTGCCTGCTGATGGACACAATCACAGACTGAAGCTGTTCACAAGCCTGGGCTATCCTCCCCTTCCCTGCTCAGC
The DNA here is from genome assembly GCA_013397155.1 of Irena cyanogastra. Classification (NCBI taxonomy): domain Eukaryota; kingdom Metazoa; phylum Chordata; class Aves; order Passeriformes; family Irenidae; genus Irena; species Irena cyanogastra. Next base: position 91,717 of record VWZV01003274.1, read on the forward strand.
TCTCCTGCACAGGAGGGGCATGGCCACTGCTGCAAGCCAGTGCAGAAGCATCTCATTAGGTATTTAATTATTTTTGGAGGCTGACACATACCTTATAAGTGTTGGTTTTTAAATACCTTACCAAGCAGATTATGTGTCTAGCAACGAGGGGATTTGGAAAGGATTTTTCCCTCTTGTGTGATACCTTGCAAAAAAAAAGGTATTTTTCTACTGTACTGCTGTAAATGTGAGGGCTTGTTGTTCTTGTTGTGTTACTCATCATTGCAGGAATTGTGGCTGAAGCAGCAATTTTCCAGCTAATAAAATGGAAATCCTGCCTGCATAAAAAGCCTAACAAAGCACCTGGAGAGGGCTTGTTGAGAGGATGGAAGGAACAACCCTGTGGGATGAAATCTCTCAGAGCAGTGTCTGTCCAATGAGCTGCTCCATTTCTCCATTTTCCGTCAGCTTTGGAGAGAACTGATGGGTATTTCAGTCTGTGGCTCAGGAGTCAGGGAGATTAGGGAGAACGAGACAGGGACTCAGCCTCAAAGAGGCTCCCAGGGCTGGAGGGGTTGTGCTGAGTTCTGCACCTTGGAGCAGCACAGCAGGCACAATCCTGGCTCTGCCATGGGCAATGGGCACAGCCCAGCTCCCAGGGCTGGAGGGGTTGTGCTGAGTTCTGCACAATCCTGGCTCTGCCCTGGGCAATGGGCACAGCCCAGCTGCCAGGGCTGGAGGGGTTGTGCTGAGTTCTGCACAGTCCTGGCTCTGCCATGGCACAGCCCAGCTGCCAGGGCTGGAGGGGTTGTGCTGAGTTCTGCACAGTCCTGGCTCTGCCATGGCGCAATGGGCACAGCCCAGCTGCCAGGGCTGGAGGGGTTGTGCTGAGTTCTGCACAGCCCTGCCTCTGCCATGGCACAGCCCAGCTGCCAGGGCTGGAGGGGTTGTGCTGAGTTCTGCACAGTCCTGGCTCTGCCATGGCACAGCCCAGCTGCCAGGGCTGGAGGGGTTGTGCTGAGTTCTGCACAATCCTGGCTCTGCCATGGCACAGCCCAGCCCAGCTCCCAGGGCTGGAGGGGTTGTGCTGAGTTCTGCACCTTGGAGCAGCACAGCAGGCACAATCCTGGCTCTGCCATGGCACAGCACAGCCCAGCTCCCAGGGCTGTGCCTGGAATGAGAGCTGGGGCTGGCAGGCCAAGGAATCCTGGCTCTGCCACTCACATTCAAGTGCAGGGTGGTGTGTACGTACACAGCACCCATATGGCACAAATTAAACGGAGAGGGAACGAGCAGAACAATTTTCCAACAAACAAGTAAATGAAGGCCGTGCTTTCCTCGCAGCGTGCTCAGGCTGCATGAATACTGATTCATATTTCTTGGAATGAGAAGTGCTGGGGAGGGAGGTGCCATATCCTTCATTGCTGTTAGTGTTTTATGCACTTTTTTGTTTGCTTGCTTTTTTTTTTTTAAATGTCATAACTTAAGTTCTCGTAAAACCATAGTGGCATTTTTAATGCTTCCCCATTAGGTCATATATTTTGTAGTAAGCAGATGAATCCTGGTCCAAGACTATTAAGAGATCCACTAGGAGCCTTGGGCAAGTAGAAAAGACTAAGCAAAGACCAAAGTGGTGGAGGAACAGCTGAAGTCTGAGGAGTGGAAGGCAGCCAGACAGGGAAACATTCAGCTAGGGCTGCTTTCACCTATTTTCTCCACACAGATATTTGCTTCTTCATTCCTTGTGCTGAGTATTGCTCTGCTAAAGGACAGCAAGCACAGCTTTGTGGGACTTGGATGTAAGACTGGCTGTGGGAAAAGCTTTGCCTGGACTTGCAGCGGGGTTTTGGCAGTGGCTCCTGTGTAAGCCCAGTACCAGGACTGGTGGCTCACACCCAGGCTGGGGCTGGCCTTTCCTTCCCTGCTGCCACGCTGAAACCCCAGGTGTTCAGCACCCAGCAGTGACTCAAGGAGATGCTCAGCCTGCTGTCAGTGCTCCTCACCCTGCAGGCTGGCTGCTGCCATGTCCCCAGCATCCACAGAGGATCCTCTAAGGGCTCTGTCAGGGGCTGGAACTTCTGCTGCAGAGAGATTCACAGATGAGCAGTGTAGCTGGGTCAGTCTGGCATCCACGAGGGCTCGGTGAAGGGACACCCACCTGCAATCAGAGCAGCTCTGAAAGGCCAGTGGATGAATCTGCATTGACATGGGTGAGAGCCCTGTGTCTCACTTGCATCAGACACTTAAGGCTCCGTGCAGTGACAAAGAGAGACTTTGCAACAGGCAGAAGGGAGAGGCATCATCTCCTCCCCCAGGAACTGCAGACTGTCACTGCAGAGACCTGTCCCCATCTTCTACTCCCTGGCTTTATCCCTGCCTATCCAGCTGGCAAGTTCCTCTGTGACTGCAAGGCAGAACAGCTCATCTAGCCAAAACCAGCATCTCTAAATGGTATCCATGATTCATCTACTGTCTCTGTTCCAGCCCAAGCAGCATTTGCATGAAGTCCCAGAGTGTGCAGTGATGTACAGACGTGCTATCATGGGAACAGGCCTCGAGGACACCTTTTAAACAATGTCTGCCAGGACAGAACAGGCTGGGATGGAAAAGGGATCCACACCCAGAGTTGGTGTTGCCCTTGGAACAGAGACAAGATCAAACTCCACGACTGGAAAAGCCCACCCCATCCCATTTATCCCACAAGTCCTCGGCAGGGGACCTGTGTGACAAGGGGTGTAACAGGCAGTTATTGCTGCTTTCCCTCCAGTTCCCATGGACACCATTCCCTGGAGTGAGGGCTGGCTCCCAGCCCTCCCTGCCTTGCTCAGAGCCCGCTCCGTGGGCTCAGCCAAGGCCCAGGTGACACAGATGCTGCTGCCAGCCCGGGTCACTCTGCCCCTTCAGGGCACATCCCCACCTGCAGCTCTGGCTCTGTGACCTCTGGAGGGCACGGTGACTAAAGCCAGGGCTCTGCACATCAGTCATTGTGCTGCAGACAGAGGAGGCAGACACAGGCACTGCAGCTCTGATGGAAAGCTGGGCTTGCAGAAAGACAGCAGGGCTCAGGTCCAGTCATAGAAGAAGGGGAAAATATATATGTTTCTGGAAGCTTTATGACAACCAGGAGATCTCCAACAGCTTCTGAGATCAATCCTCCCTGTTAATTTTGGAGACCCTCTCATTCGTGTGCCTTAACTTTGTTTGTTAAGAGAGCCAAGGTCATGCAGGGGAAGGTTTGCACAGAGCAATGGCCCACCCAACAAAAACCAAGCCAAAAACACCCAAAAACCCCAGCATAAAAGACATGCAGGATGACTGGATGACTCTATCTTGAGCTTTATTAACATTTCCAGTGACAGACCTTCAAGCACTCTCTATAAATAGCAATTAGTGAAACTCCATCGTTAACTGACGTGGCTCCAAACTGCATCAGACAACCAAGCCTTCAGGTAAGAGTGCAGCAGCCACAAGCATGCCATGGATGCTTTGGAACAGAAATACTCAGCTCTTTCTGTAGATTGTTGCCATCTCCCCCCAGCTGGCTGAGAGCTGCAGTGATATCAGCTGAGCCTGTGCATTTTCATTTCACAAACACGTTTGTTTCACAAACGCTGCACAGCAGAACAGGTGGAGCTCTCAAATGACACCAGGCCTGGGTCTCAGCTCCATGGCAAGGCTGTAGTTCTGTCTCCACAAATATCTGCTGAATAAACCAGGGAAAGAGCTGAAGTCATCCTGTTTATTTTCCTTGCTGTTTCCTGCCAACTAGAGATTGATAAATCACTGCTGTGTGAGTGGTACCTGTGAAGAGCCTTTGGTGACAGCTGCAAAGGGAGACCCTGCACCAGGGCTGTGGGAGCTGTGCCAACACCAAGCTGAGCAGAGAGGAGACCTGTGGGTTTACTGTTCATAAGCTGTGCAGAGCTGGGCTGGGAAGTGCCTGGGAAATCCTGCTCCACGTGGCCATGACCACGGGGCACAGCAAAGCCTGAGCTGGACCCTGGACCCAGCAGTGCTGGGATCTGCTCCCTTTCCCCGTCAGTGCTCAAGGTGCAGCCTCCAGGCTGGATAGAGAAGTGCCTGGACAGGAGATCTGTGCTATGGCACCTCTGATGGAAGCACCTGTGCCTGAAGGACTGGTTTAACTGCACTTGGGGGCACCTGAAGACAATTAAGACTCGTTAATTGTGCCCCCAGAGCAGCTATTCAGGGCAGAGAGGAGTGCACCTGCAGGGGCTAACCTGTGCTAAAGCAGTGCCTCAGCAGGGCAGGGAATCACCCTGACTGCCCCACGTCTGATCTCAGCTGACCAAAACCATGGGCTTGTTTTCTGCACGTCGTTCTGAAACCCCTGAAGTGAGGTTGTTGTAAGTCAATGTCACTGACTTCTGATGAGATGAAACAATGGCACTGGGGTGGGAAGGGAGTTGGGAAAGAAGAAAAGATTGTGAGTTCAGCAAGATAACTTAAATGCTTTTGATTTCTACCTGCAACGTAGAGAAATTTTGAAGGAAATGTCTGGCAGCATTGAAAATCTAGTGTTGAGAACAGAAACCCTTTTATTCTGGAGTTTGTACAGGACAGGATTTGTGAGGGTCTGTGGTCCAGCCCCTCACTGAAAGCAGAGTCAGCTCCAGCAGTGACTCAGCAAAGGAGGCACCTTGTGTCCCAGCACCAGCAGGCTAAGAACATGCTGCTTTTACAAGGAACCAGTTCATGTTCCCATCAGACACGTTCTCATACAGCACAGGCAGCCATTCCCACAGATAATCCCACAAGTTCAGGGGGCTGCCAGCTGCTGCCAGGGAGAGCTGCCTGGGTCTGCAGGGGGACTGGCAGGGGACGTGCTGGGTGTAGGATTCTCACGCTCAGGAGAGGGAAAAGTGATGCCCTTCTTTCTCTTTTTTCTTCTCCCCATCTGCTGAGCAGCTCTTGGTCAAGAATTGAACATATTTTGTCTGTTGAAAGCCTTAGTGTGTTCCACACATGAGGGAGGAGGGGAGGGAGCTGTTCCTTTCCAGTCAGCTAGTGTGTTACCTCTGTAAAAAGGCTGTTTGAAAAGCAGCTGCCATTGGTTTGATCTGCAGTGGTTTTCCTTTAAGTTATCAGCAGTGATAGAACATGCACAGACCCTTTTTGGTGCTCAGTTGAGGGCAGACCTAAATTTAACCCAGCCCTTTGGCTTTCTCCTTTGGGAGAAAAGCATTCCTGATACCAAAGGTCAGGGTTTAGTCAATGCTGCGCCGAGAAAAGCAAGAAAAGAGCCTTGAGGCAGAGTTGTCACCCTGGTGGGAGGGTGACAGGCTGTGTGCTACGTGCACTGGTGACGTGTCCCAACCCTGCTCAGGGGACAGCAGGGCGGGCCTGAGCTCGGCTCTCGCTCACTGTGGTTATTTTCCCTTCTTACAGAAAGGAGAGGGAAACCATTCCCAGACTGTGTCCCTGGCACCCTGCGGCCCCGAGTGCCCGGCTCTCAGCGAGGATGCCCGGGCTGGAGGAGCCCTGCTGCTCCTTCCTCTCCCTGTGCCCATGGGTGCCCTGAGGAGCCGGCGGCTGCTCCGAGTCCCCCGTGCTGGGCTGGCGAGCTCAGCAGGGCAGCTGGCCACCACACACTGCTCGGGGGGTGCACATTTAGCACCTGCCCGAATCCAGGTGGCCTGGAGCAGGGTTGTGCAGCCTGGCTTGCTCTGTTCTGCCCCGAGAGCTGAACACAGGAGCCAAGGACAGCTCTTGGTGGGCAGGTGGCTCTCACCAGATGCTGGAGGCAGCCTGGCGGACATTCAGATTTTTAATTCTGAAATCATCTTGCAGCTCAGAGCAGCCTGCCCTGGCAGCCTTTTTTCACAGTGTGCCCTGCACAGGGGCTGTCAGAGCTGGAGGAGAGGGCAGCTCTGTGTGCTCTGCTCTGCTCCTGCCTGCTCAGGAGGAGGAGGAGGAAGGGGCCGTGGAGACTGCCAGCAGCCCTGGCTGGGTGTGGTGCTGCCAGCTCGCCAGCCAGGCACTGCCAGTGTGCCCTGAGCAGCTGGGAAGGTCCCTTGGCTCACCTGGGCAATGAACACCGGGCAGCTGGTTCTGCAGGAGGAAACGAGCTGGCACAGGCTGGGCACAAACCCACAGCCACTGCTGGCTCAGCCCGGGAGCTGGGGCAGCCAGAGCCTCTGGTGGAGTGGGCAGCAGAGCCTGGGGAGCTCCAGAGCCGCAGTGCTGCCCCCGAGGGTGACAAGGACAGCAGAGACAGCCGTGCCTCGTGGTGCTGCAGGGGCAGCCGGAGGGGGCTCAGACCCGCCCGGGGGTTCCCCTCTGCCTCCTCCTCCTGCCCTCGCTGCCGGATCCGCCTGGCGGGGCAGTGCGCAGGGCCAGCGCTGCAGGGGATGCTGATGGAGCTCCTGATCGTGCCCTGGGCCAGCCCTCACCCGAGGTGGCACACACCCCCTTTCGGGGTGTCCAGGGGTGCAGAGATCCACCAAACAGGCTGTTCAAGCAAAAACATCTTGTTCAGCTCTAATGTGACTCCTAAAATACTGGCATTTCTACTGTCTTTCAAAGAGTTCATATCCCCCGGTCTTGCACAAAAGAAATCTGCAGCTGATTTCTACCACAGGCTACCACCAGCTCTAGACTAACCTCAGTTTCTTTTCAAGCTTTAATCAGTGAAGAGTGGAACCAATCCATCCAGTGCAGGCTGCTGGTAACATAATTAGTTAACTGAGTTCCTTTGTTTCCTTAAACTCAAAAATGTTGCACTTCCCAAGCCCCTACATGGATAAAAAATTAGGTTATTTTTTGGAGCTGTTCCTGTGTTGGCATGTCAGATTTTTCAGAGAGCTTACCTTCAGCACCAGCACAACCTGCCACTTAAAGTGGAACAGCAGGGATCTTTTATTTTCTCATGCTTGGTCTGAAATCAGAGGTGTCCTTAATTAATTTTTTAAAATGCTCTTTTAAAAGGCTATAAAGTAATTAAAAGAATGGCAAGAGATGTGGTATATTAGCAGTGCCAAGTATGATTCAGACAAACAGTCACTGGAAAATGGCTCTGACAATTCAAAGTCCCCCAAAACCTATTATTAAAAGCTGTTTGGGCTTTTTCTTTCTTTCTCTTTTTTTTTTTTTTTTCTCCTTTTTCCCCCTCATCAGCCAGAGTGCTAAACACAATCTCAGATCTAGCAAAACACAAATTACTGTGGACGCCTCTGTGGTGTTTCATTCTGTTCTCTGGCACTGGAAACTTCTTGGATGCAGGGACTGTAGCCAGCATCTGCACTCACAGAGCAGTGGTTGCTGGGCAAACAGTTTCCTCCAGCACAGCTGTTCTAAAGGGGTGCAGGAATCTCCTCCTTTCCCTCTCTCCTGTTTCTGTTTCCAGTTTGCAGCACGAGGCAGTGAGGGAGCTGTTCAGCCAGGCCAACATCTCACTGCTCTGGTATCAGCAGCATCAGTCTGAGGCTGCATCCAGATGAGTCTGGCAAAAGGCTGAAAGTTCAAAAAAAAACTTTTGAAATGTCCAAAGGGCATTTTGGAGGCTGTGGGAGAAAAAAAAATCTCCTTAACACAAAAATGGAGAGGAAAAAAGAATGTTTTAGTGCAACATGAAGCAAATGTGCATTATTCTTCCAGTCTTTCCTTCATTTGGGGGGCTGTGCTTTCAGACCTGTCCATTTAGAGCCAAGCAGGTTATTCTGCTCTGCAGGCGCTCTCACAACCCTGAGCCCTGGAACTGTTTTGTCAGACTAAAAAACAAATCCATTTCCATCCTTCGAACTCCTCCTACAAATTGTCTTCTTTTTTGGCTGGCATCCTACAAATAAGCTCCCACTGCTGCTCTTTCACCATCTCCCAGCTCTCTCTTCAGTTTAGTTGTTGCTACTAACCTGGAAAACAAGCAGGGGTTGATGGGCAGGGTGTGATCCCTGCTCAGCTGTTCTGCACTGGCCGGGCTTCAATGGCTCTGTGTCACCAAGGGCACTGCTGGCTTCGTGTCCCACACCTGGGAGCTCACCCCCCTTTCCATCACCCCAGTGTCACAGAGATCTCTGCCTGCCTGGGCTCGATGCCTCAGGTTTTGGCTTTTGTATTTTCAGACTCTGTGCTGCTTTAGTGTGTGGGTCTGGGCTTCACATCAGGGCATGGTGAGCTCTCCCCACAGAGCAGGGAGACAAAACAATTCCTGCTCCAGCTGGGGACCAAGGACAAATGATCCAAATCTCAGCCCAAGAGCACAAACACCGTGGGCTGAAGAGAGAAAAACAAGCAGGATGGGACTGCATGGGCTGGAGCTGGAATTGGACAATGAACTGCAATGTGCAAATGGAGCAGAACTGATCCCAGTGACAGAGCCCGTGCCCAGGTGTGCATTTTGTGCCCATTTTGGTTCACCTGGGGTGCAGCCCTGGCTGGGCTCTTGTGCTGCCCAAGGTGGATCCATTGAGGAAATCCTTTTAATAAATCCCTGCTTTATCCTTTAGCTCTGCCCAGTCCCTGTTCCAGCTCACCCTGCACAAGGCATCAGGCTGACCCAGGACAGGCAGAGTTTTCTCAGCACTGAAATTGCTGCTCCTCACTGGCTGCACGTGGGGATTGTCCCGTGGGGAAGGGGAAGGCTTCAGAGGGAGTCAGAGAGGGGCTTGCCCTTAAAGCAGAAAAGGCATGGGAGGGGTAGCACGGGTGGAGAAGAGGGACCGGGAGCCCTGAGGGGACAGAGCTGGAGCAGAGCTGCAGGCAGCAGCTCAGGGGGCTGTGGGATGTGAAATCCTCCCACTGCTCAGATTTGCCTAGCAACTCTTGCTCTGTTGTGCCATGCAGATGCAGCCTCCATCTGCTGGGGCCTGGAGGAGGGACGTGGGGACAGCCCAGCCCTGGGGCAGTGTGTGCCCGGGACCTTGAGGAGAGGTGGCAGGGAGGGCAGGCTCCATGATCCCTGTCTGCTCGTGGTCCTGGCCTGGTGGCTGCCACCCTCTGAGGGGTGGCTCCCTCACAGTCCTCAGTGCCTGGACAGGAGAGTGGAGCAGGAGCCCAGCTCTGTGTCCTGGCAGGTCCCTCAGCACTGTGGATGTGGCAGTGCCATCTGTGTTCTCCACTTATAAACACCAACAGTGGAAACTGCTTGCCATAGAAAAGTGCTGCTGGAAATTAACTCTTTTACACTTTTTTTTTTTTAATCTCTGATCACAGCAAAGTTAAAATCCAGTTTCTGACCTACTTGCAAATCTTCAGCTCTTCTGAGAGAGTGTCAAGTATGTAAGACCCCTGTGAGTCTTCTATTCCAGCACAAGGGCACAAATCCCCCGGTTTTTGTGCCTCATTAGTAACAGGCTGAGTAATTAAAGTAGTACAAGGTCCTCTGAGAGACTGAATTGTCCCCACGCCAGATAAGAGAAGTCCTGGATCACAGGCAGAGGCAAATGTCGCCATTGGCAGCCATGGTGACAGTGAGGGGAGCTGACACCAGCCCCTGGGGCTGCCCTTCAAACACAGCTGGGGGAGGCCTAAGGAAAAAAGGAAAAAAGGAAAAAAGGAAAGGCAGCTGCTGGGAAAGGGAGGAGAAAAGCCGAGATGTGTGACAAGGGCTGGGGTGGAGAGATGCCAGTCCTCTGGGTGAGGAGGTGCAAGGTGGGAGGAGGAAAGGTTTGCAAGGAAGCCTGGGCCAAGCAGTGCAGCTCACAGCCCACAGCAGACCCCAGCAAGGGCTGATGTGTGTGGCTTTGTGTGGGGTGAAAACATCCCTGGGGTGTGCTGGAGAGCACTTGTGCCCATGGTCAGTTTAGTCCTTTTGTCCCTCTTCAGCTGTGGTTCACTGCAGCTGGCAGTGCCTACACCACAGCCCCAGGCTGCTCTTCTCTTCTCTTCTCTTCTCTTTTCTCTTCTCTTCTCTTCTCTTCTCTTCTCTTCTCTTCTCTTCTCTCCTCTCCTCTCCTCTCCTCTCCTCTCCCCTCCTCTTCCACTTTCTCCC
>VWZV01003274.1:107747-133265 GCA_013397155.1 Irena cyanogastra
CCCCCCGTGTGTCCCATCCCCCCGTGTGTCCCATCCCCCCGTGTGTCCCATCTCCCGTGTTTCCCACCTCCCGTGTGTCCCATCTCCCCGTGTGTCCCATCTCCCCGTGTGTCCCAGCCCGCTGCCCCAGCAGCAGGTGGCTCTGTGCTCGCCTGGGACAGACCCGGGCTGGCAGTGGGATCTGCGGGGACAGCTCGGGGTGCCTGGCCTGGAGCAGCGCTGGCCCTCGCCTGCAGGGACCCGCAGGGACCTGGAGTGACTGCAGGGCCACCAGCAGCAGCACTGGGGTGGCAGAGGCTGGCCAGGGCCTCTCTGCAGCTGGGGACCGAGGAGCTGAGCTCGTCCCTGTGCCTGGGGGAGCTGAGCTTGTCCCTGTGCCTGGGCGAGCTTGTCCCTGTGCCTGGGGGAGCTTGTCCCTGTGCCTGGGGGAGCTGAGCTCGTCCCTGTGCCTGGGGGAGCTGAGCTTGTCCCTGTGCCTGGGGGAGCTCGTCCCTGTGCCTGGGGGAGCTGAGCTGGCCCCCAGCAGCCAGGGGAGCCGGGTGACCCGTGGCACACACCGCTGCCCGTCCCAGCCCGTGGGCACACGCTGGCACCCTGCTCCAGAGAGATGCCAGCTGCAATAAAGGCAGCTTCCAGCCTGGATCTCAGCACCCGGACACCTCCAGAGAGCAGACAGGAGCGTGGAAGTCAACACCCAGCTGTTTCCCCAGCTCGTGCACCTAGGAGCCAAATGCTGCAGCTAAACAGATTGTGCCCCATGGAATCAGAACAGGGCACGGACAGAGGCTTAGCCCACACGTTGTCATCTGGGTCACGGTTACACAACAGCCCACAGCGTGCAGTGCCTCTGGATATTCTCCCTGCGTTCCCCACAGAAACAGGAATCCTTCCTGCCTCCCTCAGCCGAGCCCAGCCACGTCCCAGGAAAGGGGATTTGTTCCACAGCAGGACAAGCAGTGCAGCAAGGTGCCAGGCTCTCTGCCTGGAGTGGCCTTTGGCACATAGGGCACCAAATGCACGTGGGGCCCTTATCTGCCTTGCAATAACCAGAAAATCCTGTGATAATCTCTCAGCTCCTTGCAAACTGCCCTGTGAATGTGCTGCCTTTGGCTGGGTGGAGGTGGCCCTGTCCCCAGTGCTGGTGTGGGGCTGTGGTCTGGGTGTGTGCTGGACACAGGGCTGATGACACAGATGGTTTTGTTAGTGCTGAGCAGGGCTTGCACAGAGCCAAGGCCTCTCTGCTTCTCATGCTGGCCTTGCTGGGATGGGGCCTGGAGGGGCAGGGGAGGCTGGGAGGGGACACAGCCAGGGCAGGTGACCCCAAGTGACCAAAGGGACGTTGCAGACCTTGGGGCATCATGCTCAGTGTATAAAGTGGGGCAAGAAGGAGGAAGGGGAGCACATTTGGGGTGATGGTGCTTGTGTTCCCAAGTCACCATGATGTGGGGGGCCCTGCTCTCCTGGGGATGGCTGAACTGCTGCCTGCCCATTCCTTGTTCTGCTCTCCTGGTGTGCACAGCTGTCCCTGTTAAACTGGCTTTGTCTCAGCCCGTGAGCTTTCCAGCTTTTACTCTTCTGATTCTCTCCCAGTCCTGCAGCTGGGGGAGTGAGTGAGCAGCCACGTGGGGCTTGGCTGCTGGCTGGGTTAAACCACGACAGTGAGCTAAAGTCAAAATCTATTAACCAAATTCTCAGGTAGACTGAAGCCATTTAAAGTCACTATGGCAACAGAAAGGGCTTCATAATTACAGCAAATTATATTTATAGTCGCTTCGGGGAAATGTTCTTGGACCTCTCTTCTCCAGTTAATTGATGGACATTTAACTTTAAATATTGAACACCAGTGCAAAGACTACGATAGATCTTCCTTCTTTGTATACTCATAGCTGCCAACTCCCTGACATCTAGTTTTCTTATTTCCTGGACCCTTAGATATTTTCCTGTGCAGGTGCATTTAGAGCTCCTGGGAATGGACTTGCTCTTTTTAGCAGATCCTTCAGAACTGCATGGTGTTTACAGGCAGCAAAACATTGCTGTGGTGCAAGAAAGGAAAAGCTGGCAGTCTTCAGAGAGAAAGGCTGAAGAACACAAGGATACCTTGCATAGCAGAGGAACATGGTGTATTTATCCAGGTTTATAAAGTGCTTTCTGTCAAGGTACCTAAGCATTCCATAATGGCTTTAAAACAAGAGCAGTGGGGCTGTCATTTAAAGCTGCTCAGGTTTTGAAGGCTCAGCCTCACCCATCCCACTTTGGGGCAGTGCACAGAGATGTAGAAGTGGCATTAAAAAATCAGGGAGCCACCTCTGAGTCATTGGCAGCCAGCTGCTGGCCCTGGTTTGCCAAAGCCAGGCTGGCACCAAGTGTCACCCCTCGAGGCAGCCACATGCATCTGCAGCACTCCCTTCCTTTGCACTGCTCCCTGGCAAAGCCAGCCCCAAGTCCAGCCCAGACAGAAACCCCAGGCTTTTCTTTCCCCATTCAGGGAAAAGTCCTTCCAACACTTGCATCTCCTGGAGGCTCGTGCAGCCTCACCTCTCACTCCTTTCCTCTCTTTCCTCTCAAAGTATCACCTCCAGCTGCTGGCCAAGTTTCATTGTCCTCCTCTGGATTTTATCCAGCTTTTCAGCAGCCTTTAAAGAAACACAGCTTTGGGCCTGGCACACAAACTGCTCGAGGCCAGGCTCCTTGGCACAGCCAAGGGTGGCAGTGTCCCTCTTCACCACTGCATGCCATCAGTCCCTTGCTGGTCCTGTGTCCTGTGGCCCTCACTAACACAAGGACCTGGAAAAAAGGCATTTTTCTTTCCCTTCTGAAAATGCTTGCTGATCGAAACCACACAGACCAGAAGAAACAGAACATTTCTGTGCAACTGAGAATTTAAGCAAGAAGCAGCTGCCCCTCACCCCAATTCCTCCACCTTTCTCCTTTCATGTAAATAAAGTTGTATGTGGTCCTTAGATTAATCTGAGTGTAATATAACTACAGCAATAAATTCTATTCTTCACAAAGAGTGATGAATTCCATAATCCACACCCTTTACACTGTTTAGTTGGTAAAACCACAGCATGGCTTCTGCCCATCCAAGCCTTCAAGGCAGCTGAAGGAATTTGTGCAGGAGGGGGAATTGATCCTGCAGAAATGATGCTGAAATATTGTTTTTGCTTTCCTCTTCATAATGAAATTAAGCACTGCAGCATTAGCATTTCCTGCATGGTGTATATTGCCTGTCCATCCCTAATTAAAAAGCACTTCCTTAAGTGGGGTGTACTTACTGTGTAAGTTAACCAAGTGGCCATCATTTTCATTAGGTACTCTATTATTCATTTATTATCCATAGGGGACCTAATTGCATGTGGCTCCTGCTAGGTTCCTGCTCATCTGGAGTTGTTATCAGCATTGATCTCACCACTGATACTCACCACTTAGCCAGCTGTAATTATTTTAGCACATGGTCTTTGTGCTCTGTCCTGACACACTCTCAGCCCTTACAGGCTGCAGCATCACCAGCAGACACCCAGTTTGAATTTTGGGGTCAGGGGCCAAATGCCTTCCAGAGGCTCAAGCAGAAAAATATTACAGAGTTTAAAACCCTGCCTCTTTTCATCAGCCCTGAAGCACTGAGGCAGCTGGACTAAGTTATTGTGGGTGGCTTCCAACTGAAATCCTTCTCTTCTCTCTTCTCTCTTCTCTCCTCTCCTCTCCTCTTGACAGGAGAAGTCCACCTGCTGCAAACACCCTGCTAAGGCTCCCAGCTAGCACCTCACAGGCATCTGTAAGAATGGCAAGTTTTCTTTTGTGAAGAAATTGGGTTAATATGATGTTTTGTGAGGGAAAAAGTGAGCACTAAATAATTGTGATGAGAAGTGTTTGCAGCGTGGTCAGGTCTGAAATGAGCAGAGCAGTGTGGGAGTCATGGCAAGGGAATCTTCCATCATTTGAAGCAGAGAAGGAAGAGGGAATAGGCAGTCCTGGATTCTCTCTGAGCTAAAGGAGTTACTGGTTCAGGTAATATGATGGCCTGAATTAAAGAGATGATTCACCCCTCTCAGTTGTTTTAAAGCATCACTGGGGACTTGGATGCTTTTTTAGAAAGCAGCTTACCAGCTGTGGATCCCAGGGTGAGCTGGAAGATGAATGTTGCTGAGAGATTCACCCAGCAGCTGGAATGAACTTGGTGCAGAAAGAAGCAATAAAATCACCAGACATGAATGCTGCACAGCATCACATCCCTTCAGGCACTCTCACACCTCCAATGGGCACATTTTGTAAAGCTCACTCAGGTGGAAAAAAAATTAATACTTTTTTTGTTCTCCACCCAAAGTCACCGTGACAAACTGAATTATCACTCCTGGGGGCAGCAGGTGAAAAATCATCTCGATTCTTTTTCTGTCTTTGCTTTTGAAACCACCTGTTTCAAAACAATTGAAGAAGTTCTGTTTCCCCTGGCCTGTGAGGAGCTTTAATGCTCCATTTGCCCTGAAAGCATGTGGCCTCTCTGCCTGTTGAAAGGAGCTGAGTGCATCTTCCCAGACTGAGCCCTTAACCACACTGCCACGGGGTAAAACAGAGCTAGGAAATCTTTAGAGAAAAAAAAAAAAAAAGATCGCTGTTTGAGTACTGGGGGATCTCTAAGGTGAATTACAATGCCTTTTGCAGGGTTTTGGAAGGTACCAGAACATGACAGGCTGTGGCACCGTGGCACTGAGCTGTTTACACAGCAACACCATGTCATTGTTCAAAGAAGACACAGTGCCAGGCTGCTCCAGAAGCTGCCCCTTTATTCAGCAATTGCTTTCAAGAGCAGTATTTTCTCTGCTACTCAGATCAGCAGCTAATTTCCCCTGGCCCTCTTTGTCAGGATTGATGGGGTCAGGAAATATTTCTGTCAATCTTCTCTCGCCAAGTGTTTCACAGAGCCACATCTCTCCTCCAGCAGTGTCTTATTTGGAGGGTGATCACTTAAAAAAAAACAACCAAAACAAAACAAAAAATAGTAAAAACCAAGCAGAACCCCACTCCATGCACCACCACCCCCTCCAAAAAAAAATCAGGGCAAAGAGGGATTATCCAATTCTTAACTATGATCCAAGACTGACCTTAGGTAAGTGGAGTGGGAGGAAAAAACACCCACCTGTTCTGTTCCAGCAGTGCTTGCTGTTAAGATATTTTGGATTTCAGCTTTCATAGTCTCAAAAAAAAAAAAAAAAAAGAACACAACCCTTTTCTGGGGCTGACTTTGCATTTCTGGCAAGTTTTATTTGCAGCCAACTTGAGACTAGATCCCAGACTAAGTATCTTTCTGCCCTGAGAGGGAAGTAAAGCTCAGATACGGGGCTGGATGACACGAGGTCTGAGGCTGTGGCTTCAGGCTGATTTCAGGAGAGTGTGGGTGCAGCTGAACCTGGGGCAGTGCAGCTGGGACTGCCTGCCCTGCTCTGTGGGATCCCTCCTGCCCGGACACTGGCACTGCTCCCTACTGCCCCAAAGGCAGGCAGCAGCAGCAGCTCCCCCAGAATCCTGGTCCCTTCCCCACCAGAGAGAGGGAAGGGTGGCTGAAGTGGCCAGGAACTGGCAGGGCTGGTTTTACACCTGAGCTGCCAGCCAAGAAGGGCACGTTGGGAGCCACACATTTCCAACCACAGTGTTCATGGCCTCTGCCAGCTGGGAGAGGGCTTGAGTTCATGCAACAAATTATTCAGAAGAAATTGTTTGCCAGACTCTCATTATGAGCTCTACAGAACAGAGGAGTTGATGCCTCAGATACAATTAACTTCATGTTATAAAACCCTTTTGGGATGTAAACACTAGACCCTGCTGCACTGTAAGGGCCTGGCTGCTCGTGATTCTTACAGGAGCCTCTGTCTATTCCTCCTGGGTGTGTCTGCAGGAGCAAACCCCTTGGAAAGCTGGGAGATACTGCCCGCTCTGTGTCTGCAAACAGCAACACCCAGAGCAGTGCAGGAGAATCAAAAGTGGCATTTGAGCTGGAGTAAGCATTCCTCAGAGCAGGCAGACACCAGCTCACAGGCATTAGCACTGGAGAGGGTTCTCAGGTGTGCTGCAGCCAGCAGGGTTTTGCTGAAGGCAAAGCCAGAGCCACACCTGTGTGTGTTTTGGATCAGATGCCCCCATGTCTCTGCTCAGGGCAGTTCATCAGTCTCTTCAGCACAAGGCACCTGCGTTCTGCTCCACACCACACGGGCTCTGTGGCCAGAGCAGCAGTGGGGCCACACCTGTGGGGTGAGGAAAGTGCAGGTGGTTCACAAAAATGGGAAAGAGCAAAGCAGATTCAGCTGACACCAAAATGTCCTACCGAGTCTGTGCTGTTTCACCAGATTGCTCAGAAAAATCTTACTCTTGCCTTTTTTAATGCAAATTTATATTCTTGTCAACTTCTATTTTTTAGTCATTTTCCAGCTAAACTTCATTGAACAATGTGAAATGTATTTTTAACTCACAGGGGCCTCAGTTGAAAACAAAAATAGCAATGGAAATTGTTTCATTTTCTTAACAGCCAGGGAAATAAACATCAATTAGTTGCACCACTCTGCACAGAAGCAATGGGAGAATAAAGAGAGATGAGTCCTGCAGCTGAGTGGGAGGCATTTCTTGAAGCAATTTGGAAGGTGAAGTTCATCCTAAGTGCTCAGAGGCCAACACTGTGTGTTCCTAACAAAAATATATGTTGGGCCTTTTCAGTATCTATTGCTATCATTTATTCAGAAGGACGTTTTTAGTGCTTTTAAGGTAAATGCTGATTTTAGAGTAATTCCATTTAAATACCCGAACCCGAAATGATGTTTGCATTAGCACCTAGCAAAAGAGAGACTCAAATCACTGCCTGAGCTCTCACACAAAGGGCACTTAATAACATATCACTGCCTGAGACAGAAAAGAAAAGAGCCCCAAAGGAAAGGAAACGAGGTCCTGCTGAGATAAGCACCATTCCTCTCAGACCTGCCTCCTTCTCTGCAGAGCAGCAGCTCTGATGGGGACCATCAGAATAACCACAGAGGAGCTTGAGCTGCCCAGCCTGTAACAGCAGGGCTCAGATTTGCTTCACATCTACACACACTGCAGAGAGGGGCAAATGCTCTGTAAAACAGCACTTATGACTGCTGGTAACACACAGCCATCGTTTTGTGCTGCCAGGGCAGGGCTGGTTCAAAAAACAGCTGAGATTTTGGCTGTGGTGTGCCTGCTTAGGAAAAGGAAGGTTCCAAAAGGTATCACTGTGTTCTCCCAAATGCCAGAAGTGCCCAACGCAAGCCACTCATCGAAATAAAAAGTGGAGGGCCAAGGTAAAATAAGGAGGAGGTCAGGGTGCATCCCCAAGCTCTAATGGGATTTGGAAACATTATCAGTCCTTAAGGAGCATCCAGTTCATGGAGCCTGTACAAAGCAAGCTTGTGATCACAGCTGCAAAAGGACCACGCAGCTGTCAAACCTGAGTGAGTGACAGCAAGTCAAGGCAAGGCAGGGAACAGTCTCCCTGTACTGGGCAGGCTGAACAAGCAGCTGGGCTGTTCCTTTCTCTGGGGGACCAAAGCAGCAAAGGAGCTGCTGTGGTTGTGTGTGTGGGCTGGTGCACGTCCGGGCAGATGTTGAAAAGAAGGCAGAAGGGGAAGCACTGAAATCCACACCAAGGGGCAGGAGTAGTTTTGGAGCAGGGTCAGAGTGAATGAAAAGGAAAAAGGGAAAGGCTCTGTGGTTGCTGGAGAAGTTGGGAGTAGAGAATGTCAGGAATTAAGCTTTCCTCCCAAACCTCTCTGAGATTCCCTTTTCCCCGTGGAGGGTCACTGTGATACTTTCAGGCAGAGGTAAGGGCAGGGCCAGGGAAGCTGGGTGACCTGCAGGGAGATGCCTGCTGCTGGCAGCTGTGTCCTGGCCTCCCCTCTCGTGGGGCTCAGCTAGATCTGAACTGAGCACAAGCCTGTGCCAGGGTCAGGCAGCTGAGCAAGGGAACAGACCCCCCCATGCTCTGAGAGGCACCTGCTGTCAGGCACAGCTAAAATCAGGAGCATGTTTGCTTTAACATCTGCAGATGTTGGCTGGCACTGCCAATTGAATCTGAAGGGGTTTGGTTTTTAATTCAGCTTAGATTAGCACAGAGATTTGCAGGAGAAAGCTGTTGCTTGGCCTGAACACGTGGGAGGTGCTGTAAGAACTGGAGTGCAGGTGGGACAGGGATGGGTGGGTTGGTGGGAGTCCCAGGAACCTCACAGGTTCCTCTGCAGGATTTCAGGTCCAGAATTTGGCTCCTCAGTACTGGTAATTCACCGTGTGGAGTCTCTATCCACGTCTGCTTCAGCCTGCCCAGCAGGTGTGTGCCCTGCCACAGCTGAAGCTCAAACAGGCTTTCCAGCCATTCCCAGCCTGTCCTAGGGGCAGTAACCACGGGAGATGGGATCTCTGGGGATTTTTGCCCAGGATAAATTGTGGCTCAATAAAAAGCATAACAGGAAAAAGCATTAAAGGAAAATGTTTGCCACTGTAAAAATCAAGTACCCATGATTTAGCAGGTAACAGATTTAATGCTGCATGTGAACTTTATTGTACTCTCCCCCACCCACAAGAGGGGTTGATTGCAATGTCATAAACTGCTTTTTTTTCCTACAGTGCTTATGTCTCTCTTACGGAGGAAATCTGATTTTCTAACTGCATAATATTTAACTATAACATATTGTTAATGTGAATTCCTTCTAAGCAGCCTGGCTGGCAGATGCTGAGAGTTTGAAAGTGGCTGTGTGATGGTATTTGGGACACTTGAGCTGCAAAGGTTTGAGTGCTGCTTAATTTTCTCTGCATGTAGCACGACACAGGAAGGAGTATTTGCAGTGTGGAGTACAGGGTGTTATTAAGAGAGAGAGGAGGACTAATTCTGTGTGGGAAATGAATTTGTAGAGCAGTCTGAAAGCCTGATAGAAGGTTCACACAGTATGTATCTGTATGTAAACTTTGAGAAAAGAAATGTTGACTTAGAAATATTATGGAATAGGACAGACATTGTTGAGAGAGAAATAGAGCTAGAAACAAGTTTCAAAAGGTGGCTTTGCAAATAAGACTAGATACTTTAGAGAAATAAAACTATAAAAGATGTATTGTAGTAAGACTCACGAAGAGTAATTTTAGATAATTAACTTTAAAACATTTACAGTATAGTGTGGTTAAAGCTGATAAGCCAAGACATACTTATAATGCATTGTAAGTAAAAAAATAATCTGCTTCTGATTGTGATGGCATGAATTATAACGTCTGTATTATCTCACCCTTCTCGTGAGGCTGAAGACAGAATAGAAGTTTTTAAAACGCCATCTCTAAGTCAGAGAAAAGCTTAACCCAGCAGTTCTGGACTGGGGTGTGTTTCAGTCAGTGCCTTCAGGAAGGGAATCTGCAAGGGGCAGCCAGGGCATGGCACTGCATGAGGGCACTGCCCCCGTTTCACCCGGGCCACCAGGATGGGAGGTGTGGCAGCTGCCAGGGCAGGGCAGTGCAGGCAGCTGCTCCCAGCTCCTGCCCCATCCCTGGAGCCCTCTGCTCCCGAGCCACCAGCACGGGGCCTGGCAGGGCTGGGGCTGTCACAGTCGGGCTGTTGGAGCACTGGGTACATGGAAATAGAAACCCCTGGGGGCTCGCTAAATCTGGAGTGAAAGGATGGCAGCAGGGGCAGCCACAGCCACGGATGTCCCTTTGGGCTGGGCCAGAGCTCTTAAATCCAAAGCAGCCCCTCCACCTGGGTGTGCTAGAAATACCCACTCATTGCCTTAAACACGGGAACTCGTGGTGATGCATCTGCAAAAGCAAGGAGCCCTGCCTGGCTCTGTGGGCAAAGCAGCTGGACAGGCAGAGGAGGGGAGCTGGTGCTGCTGCCAGTCCCTGCTGTGCCCCTCCAGCCAGCACTGGCAAACTGCAGCCTGCATTCCTCCTCACACCGCTGCAGGAGCAGCTCCACGGAGGGCAAATCCTTCAGGTCCCCCTTCAGCTGGGCTGTTTGATGTGAAACTGAAAAGATCTGTGTTAAAAGGGAGATCAAATGACCCCCCCCTACCCTTCTGCCGAGGAGGCAGCGCTATGGAATATTTTTAGGTTTCTGAAATTTAATGGTTTGCACTTCATGATTTTCTGTGGAGAAGAGAGTGAAATAGGGAAAAAAATCTTCCTTAGGCTTTCATTCCCCTGTGTCATGGCAAGCCTCTTCCCACTCTTGCACCACAGAACACAGAATAATGTAGGTTGGCTCAGAGAAGTCCCAGTCTGACTCCCTGCTCCAAGCAGGTCCAATTTCAGGGGTTTGCTCAGGGCCATGTTCAGCTGAGGCTGGAGTGTCTGCAGGGATGGCAATCCCACACTCACTCTGGTCCCTGTTCCAGCATGGATCGTGAAAAATCCATTGCCCTATTAAATGGAGAGTCACAGAAATGAAGATTTCCAACCGTGGCATTTTCCCATAAAAATATTGAATCCATATTTTCTCCCATGATGTCAGAATATTTAAAACAAAATCAAGAACTAATAGCAGATGCAACAATACATTCCAAAATGAAGTGCAATACATTTTCACTGTGTGTTTTTTGTCAGAACCACACAGTTCTCACCAGGTTTTTTCCAGCTTTGACAGAAAGGCATGTGCTTAGGGTTTGTTGCCTGGTCTAAACCTTCCCAGCCAGCTCTAACCAGAACTTTGGCTGATGTCACTGTGTGATGGGCCCAGAGCCCAGAGCTGTCCCCCTCTCCTGGGCCCTATGGGAGCTGGTGATGACACGTTTGATCCTTTGGCCCCTGAGTTAACCCCCCTGTGCCTTGGGCAGTGACATGTTTGATCCTTTGGCCCCTGAGTTAACCCCCCTGTGCCTTGGGCAGTGACATGTTTGATCCTTTGGCCCCTGAGTTAACCCCCCTGTGCCTTGGGCAGTGACATGTTTGATCCTTTGGCCCCTGAGTTAACCCCCCTGTGCCTTGGGCAGTCTCCAGGCCGAGCACAGAGCTCTGGGGATGCCAGGGCTGGGAGGCTGCCCCGTGCCCTGGGTCTGTGCTTTGGAGGCAGGCTCTGTGTGCAGTGCTGCTGTCACAGCTCAGTGCCTTCCTCTGCCACTGCTCTCCTCTTCCACTGCTGCACGCTTGGCTTTTAGGGACTGGGTGAAGCTTTCTGTTTGCTTTGGCTGTTCCAGGACTTGCAAAGGCTCTTGGTGCTGGTTCAAAGATGGGCAAGCTACTCAGAGGCTTCTCAAAGACCCAAGCCCAGGTGTGAGGCACTCCTCTCTCCTCAGCACTGGTGCAGCTCTGGTGCAGCCACCGTGGCTGAGCTGTGCAGAGAGCTCCTCAGAGGCTGAGGGCAAGGGAGATGCCTCCCCTGGGCAGTCTGCAGGTTGTCCCTGGGTGGAAATGGCTTTTTGGTCCCAGAGGAGCAAATCACGATGCCAAGGACCCTGACCTTCCTTTGGTCACTGATGTGAGCCTGCCCAAGGGTTCTCTCATGCAGGGCAGAAGTATAAACACCACGTAAATACCACCATAAAAGCAGCACCATATAAATTGTATACCTCACCATTTATCACCAGATTTAACACAGCAAGATGTCAGCTGGAGGAACCCACAGGAAGGCAGCCTGAGAACTGCTTTTAGAGGCAGGGCAATCTACCAGCCCTCTGCACTCAAACTTCTGAGCCTTGCCCCTGGAAGCTGGGTTATTTAAATCCTCACACGGATAGAGAGCCTTCTGTTCTGCCTCCTGGCACTCATTTCACAGTTTCAAGCCTTTTCACTCCATTTCATTAAAGGAGAAGGAAAAGGAGGAGAAGGAGAAGGAGCAGTGAGGAGGAGAACAGCCCAAGCTGAGATTCTGGTCCTGCACAGAACTGGTTTATTTCTGCACACACATGAATATGTGTGCATGGCTGTACGTGTGCATGCACAGATATAAACAAATGCACGTATTTGTACATAAATATAGGTACACAAATACCTGTTTATGTGGGCAAATAAGTACAGGTCAGTATAAATAAAAATACATACATACATAAATATAGACATATGACTGATTTCCAAGAACAACTGTCCTTTTTTAAAGCTCTGTGTTTGCACAGAGCAGCTCCTGTGCAATTCCAGCACCTGACTTTCTAAGCACAGATGTCTGCTTCATAGATGAAGGAGCTGGCTCGACCACAGGTTCTGTCCTGCAGCTGAGAACAAACCTACTTTTTCCAAGTTGCCTCCCAGGGCATTTTCCTGCTACTCAGCTCTGCCTCCTCGTGCTCCTGCTCTGACTTGAATGAACACGAGGACACCAGCATTCCTCCAGGTGGGAAATGGCCATGCTGAGTCCAGCAGCCCCAGGGCCCTTCTTTAGATAGAGACAAGAGCAACCAGATCAAGTTTTCCCATCTTTCCTCCTCCATGGCATTGGCATTTGGTCAGGACACAGCATCCTGTGCACATCTTTTACCCACATGGATTTTTCTGCCAACAACAAAAAGAATGCCTCACTTAATGGCTTTGCCATTTCTTTATTATGCAGTCACTAATGTTTTTTTCTAATGTATGAAAAAGAAGTGATCTGTTCAGGTGAGCTGGTCTTTAATGGCTTTCAGCACTTGTCAGGCACAAGTCCCTGGAGAGGAAGAGCTCACAACTGCCAGATTCAGCTGTTCATGCCATTGGTAACCAAGGAAGCTGCAGGTCATCTCCTATTAAACGTTCATGTGGCTGCACAAATGAGAGCACAAAGTAGCAGAAGCCCAGGGTATCTCCAGGAATAAAGGAAGGGCATGCAGCAGCTATCCTACATTATTGACATCATTTACACCTGAGTGCAAGGAAGCTGGTAAGGAATCCTGGTCTGACTGTGGCTGTGTAGCAGAGAAGGGGCTTCAGTCCCAGCTCAGGTGGTGCAGGAGTGACCCCAGAGTGGCTCCTGGATGCTCTGACAGGGAAGGTTCCTTGGCTCCATGGAGCCTCCAGCCCTGACCCACAGCTGGGCTGGTGCCAGCACCAGATCAGCCTCTGCCTGTGTCCTGGCAGCCCCCATCTCTGGGGAGATCTGGGGCTTGGCTGTGCCACCCTCCCAGGAAGATGCCAACTAATCATGCCAAAGGTGGCACAGGAGCTGGCACCTTGGTCAGCCCCTGTTGTCAGAAGGGGCATTTCCCCCCAGGGGCTGAATGGGCACAGCCACTGCACAGGACTGGCAAAACTCAGGGTGAGGCAGTGCAAAAGGGGAGCACAAAGCTGATCTTACACCATTTCTGCTTTCAGGCAAAACACATTTCTGTTGCTCTCCCTTCCTCCAACACCTGCAGGCATCCAGAGGTGGCTGTCCAGGGCTCCTTGTGTGACACAGAAGAGGAGGAACAGCAGATCCAAGTCTCCTGATGGCACCCATGGCACCGTGTGGCTGTCCAGGGCTCCTTGTGTGACACAGAAGAGGAGGAACAGCAGATCCAAGTCTCCTGATGGCACCCATGGCACCGTGTGGCTGTCCAGGGCTCCTTGTGTGACACAGAAGAGGAGGAACAGCAGATCCAAGTCTCCTGATGGCACCCATGGCACTGTGTGGCTGTTCCTTTCACAGCCCAACCCAGAGCTCAGCTGGCTTCAGCAGGGAGGGAAGTCCCAGCCCTGGTGTGCAGCCAGCAGTCCCCACGTTCCACCTGCTGCCAGTGCCAGGAAGGGGCTGTGCCCCTTGGATGGCACAGCACAGCTGCTCTCCTGGCTGCCTGCATGTCTGCCCTGCCTTGACTTGTGCCCTGCTGCTTCTCCTGGCACCTCCACACACCTGCTCTCTTACAGGAAACTGCCAACTCCCTCTGCAAACCCCTTCAGGCCTGGGACCTTTCACTCACTTGGACGAGACAGCTCTCCTCTTACTGAAAAATGAAAAAAACAAACCCAAGAGAGTCAGAGACAGCTAAATTAGTGCATGAATCCCACTGACCTGCAGAAATTTGGAAGAATGGTGATCCTACAGACTGTCACCAGCCAGCTCCTCTCCTTGCTGGTGTCTGTTGCACACCTGGAGGAAAATGTCTATGAGTCATAGGCAGAGCAAAGGAAACAGACTCCTGCACTGGGCATGAGGGATGAGAACAACCTGTTGTTCCTTTGTGGAGCTGATGTGCTCTTTGTCACTGCAGGAGTGCCCTGGAAATCCAGCTCCTGGCCCTGCACAGCTTGGTGGCTCAGGAACAGCCCAGGCTTCTCTTGGCTTTTCTCTGTGCTGTCACCTGCTGCAGGAACAGTGCTGGGGAAAGCAGAAGATGAAGAACTCCCAGAGGAGATGCAGAGCTCCCAGAGGAGATGCAGAGCTCCCAGAGGAGATGCAGAACTCCCAGATGAGATGCAGAACTCCCAGCCTCATTCCAAGGTGTCTGTTGTGGACTTTGGAGCCCTGACTGTGCAGGCAGCTGCTGGCTCACACTGCCTGGGGTGCACAGCTCCTCTGCCTGTGCTTGGCTCTTCTCCTCTCCATAGGACTGGTCAGGAATACATTCTCATCCTTAATCTCCTCTCAAGTCAGAACGTTAGGTCTGCCCTAGCAAAGATGTGGCTGGCCTCAGTTCTTTGCTGGTTTGGTTTTTTCTCCAATCCATCTCTCCTTTTTTTTTTTTTAAGAAGAAAAAAAAGACAAGCAAAATCAGGTTATTATGGAGGAAAACTGTGCCCAGAAGGCAAAATGCTTCAATAAGAGAAAAAAGGGAGAGAAAAATACTGTTCTCTTTAGCCTGGCAGCAGCCAGGAAGAGCTGCAAGTCTCCTGGGAGGTCTTGTTACTGAAGATCAAAGAGGCTCAGAGAAGAATTGCCTGGTTTGGAAAAAATCTCCAGAAAGCTCTTAGCTCCATCCACAAGCCACTTCCCATCCAGCAAGTCAGCCAGATAAATATCTTGTGAGCCTCCTTCAAAGCAGTGATGTACAAAGTGCAGAGTGTGAAGAGGGATTTCAGGGCCCCACGTATATTCACAAATACGTTTATGCCCTGGGCAGGCTGGAATTCCAGGGGCTCTCACAGGGACAGAAGCATCCAGGGAAACAAGGAGCAGCCTGGGAGCATCCACAGCATTTCCTACACGTGAGCTACAGCAGCCTGAGCAGAGCCATCGAGCAGAACGAGCCCATAACAAGAACGTTCATCGAGAGAAGGTGCAAACAGAGCTGGCCACTACTGCTGAGCGATTTAAGGCAAGGTTTCCCCAGCACACCGGTGCTTATTTCTTTTTCAGCATAATTCTGCAATAAAAGCTCTCTCTCCCCTAGGCATTAGTGGCAGATGACAAGCTGTAAGCATAATTGCACAGCTAAGATATTGCTTTTGCTGCAGCTAATGGTTTCTTTCCTCAGTAAATGATACAGGCAAGAATGTTTGCACTTGGGTCCTTCAAGTACTCTGAAAATGGGAAAAGACTGAAGTGTTTCCTGAGCTCAAAATAGAGTAATGTATTCCCAAATGATACTCAGAACATGGGTACTTTATTCTGAATGAGGCAACAAACAGAGGGCAGAGCAAGCACCCAGCAGCTGCTGGAGTGCTCAGCAGAAATGCTTCTGTGTTTGTCATGCATGGCAGGCACTGCATTGCTGCAGTCAAAATATTTGACTTTGTTTACAGATGTCAAAAACATCCCAAAATTCATCTTTCCCAAGTGGCTGTGCTCCTTCCAAGCAAAGATAAACAAATGCTTCTGCAGTGCTCTCAGATCTCTGAGTGCTTCAGGTTGTCTCAGCTCATCCCAACACCCAGCGTCACTCTGAGGCAGCAGAAGGCTCCTGGGGCAAGTTCTCAGAGGAATTCTGTCAGCCTGCTGTGGGTACCTGGTTTGTGATATTTGGGAATGGGGCTGTGATCCAGCCTCATCCCCAGTGGGCTGAGCTGTGGAAAACAGGTGAACAGCACGGAATGTAATGAAGGACACAGGTGCAGTGCATGAACCATGAGGGGTAGAAAAGGGTTGGGCTGCAGAAGCAGGAGCAGCAGATGCCTGTAGCAGGCTCATGATGTCCCTCTGTCTGGGCAGCCAGGCTGAAGCCTCCTGACAGGTATGCTGTTACTCTAGATTGTTGTGTGTGGTGGCTGTCCCAAATGTGACCTGTGCTGTGACAGCCTGCAGTGACAGTGACAGCCTGCAGTGACAGTGACAGCCTGCTGCCCCTCTCTCTCACCTGCCAGCCAGCCCAGAGTGAGCTGCACTCCCTGCAGGTGGGGCCTGGTGGGAGCTGCAGCTCCTGCCTTGGAGAGCTGCTGGAGTGACCGAGGCTGCCCAGGGAGGGGTGCCTGGCCTGGCACACACCACAGGCTGCTGTCTGCCTTGCCCCTGAGTAATCAATTAGGTTTTGCTGATTGCAGCAGGCCAGCTGTGGGCTGGGAGCTGTGTCTGAGCTGGGCATCTCTCATGGAGGGGATGCAGGCCTGCCCAGGGACAGCGTGAGGTGGCTCCAGGTCTGAGAGCTGCGAAGGGTGAGCTGTGACAGGAGGTGAAAAGGAGGGCTTGGCTTTATTTCACCTCTCCTGGAAACTGCCTTCTCTGCCACCTGAAGGACTGGGCTTGCAGCCTGCCCAGGCGGCTGCACGCTGGTGATAAGCATAAATATTTCACATTTGACATTAATGAAACAGGCTCCCTGTGCCCAAAGATAATGGCTGGCGAGCTGTCACTCGGAACGTTTTCGGTGCAACCAGCTGCATCTTCCCCTGCAGCAGTTGTCCTCAGTGAGAATAGTGATATTATTAAAGTTTGCCCAGAAAACCTTTCAGCAGCT
Source organism: Irena cyanogastra (assembly GCA_013397155.1). Taxonomy (NCBI): domain Eukaryota; kingdom Metazoa; phylum Chordata; class Aves; order Passeriformes; family Irenidae; genus Irena; species Irena cyanogastra. The sequence goes on from VWZV01003274.1 coordinate 124,499, forward strand.
CATTAAACACAGCTGTGTATTCTGTGTAGCATTAAAGCAATCCACTTAGTAATTAACTAAATGTAGGATAAGACATTTTAACTAATATTGCTTTCCTCGTGAGAGTGGTTTTCATTCATCTCAATCCAGTGCCCTCCCAGCTGCTGGCATGACAGGAGGACTGACTTCAGACAGGATGGGCACTGCATGGCCCTGGCAGCCTTCTCCAGCTGAGCACCTCAGCTCCTGCTGCAAATCCAGCATCTGCTCTGGACTTGCCACCCTTCTCCCTCCTGCCTGCACCCTACTCCCCCCAAACAGCCCCCTTGGGATTTCTGCACATGCTGCTCTCCCCTTTTGGACTCCTGTGTTTCCTCCTGTGCCCACAGGTACACAGCTCCTCCCTTTGTGCTGCTGCTGCTGCTTCTCTCTTCCTCAAGGGCCTTTGCACCCTGTGGGCTGAGCCTTGTCCCACAGTGGTTCTTCCAGGCAGGTACCTCCTCTGCAGAGCATCAAAGCCATCATTTCACTTCTGCTGTTCATAAATGGGGCTATGATTTTGCTTTTCCTAACAATTAATACAACATATGGCATCCACTGGGAAAATGAAGTGCTTTATTACACTGTCATCTCCAACGTTCCTAAAGATATATGGGACACTCCCCAAATCTAAAAGGGACCCACACCCCAACCTCAAGACAGAACTGGGTATAATTATATGAACATAGCTTTTAGCAGCTTTCCTGCATGTTGCTTTGTAACCAGAGACTGGAAGTTAATTGGCATGAATCTTATTTTGGAATATTTGGCCTTGTCCTCAAAGGCATTCAAAAAGTTTTGTTTTGTTCACCTCCATCAGTGCATGATGTTTGTAAGGGCGATGGAAAACTCCTGAACCAGTCCACTTTTCCTTACAAATAGTTGCTGTAGACTGAACCTCTTTGCCTTGTTGGTACAATGCAGCCTGCAAAGTTCCCTGTTAGACAGAAACCAGAGCAGGATGAGAAACCTGCCTCACCTTCTGAGCATTTACTGCAGATCTGCTGCCAGGCTTCCCTCCCTGGGCTGGGGAATGGTGTTCTGCGTGTCGCTGATGAGCTGTAACGGGATCCCAGCAGAGGTCCCCACTGTCACTGCCTGATGTGCTGCTGAGCAGCACTCTGGGAGAATGCTGCTCCTTGTCTGTCCAGGCACCTGCAGCACCAGCGCCAGAGACATCACTGAGTCAAACCTCACACATGAACAGGGCATCCACGGGGTTCTCACTCGCAGCCTTCTTCTGCCACACAGCTTATTTCATTGTGCTGTTGTCAACAGGGAGCAGTTAAGCTGGACATTTTAATAAACATATTGTTTATTTTTCTTGCACAGTTCCCAAGGTATTCTTTTTCCCTCTTGCTTAATGGTGCTGTGTAACTATGGAAACCTCCAAACTCTCTTCACTCAAGTTTGCAGGGGGCAGAGGGACAGGACTTGGCTTCAGGAAAATCTAGTGTGTCACATTGCTTTGATTTCCTTTCCTTCAGCATGTTATCTCAGGCTTCTGCTGAGATCTTCATTTGTTGATGAAATATTTCAACAGCTTTTTTAGAAGGATGCCAAGCAAGCAGAAAATCAAAGCATGCATTATGCATGTGAAGGTACTAGTTCTCAGTTTTTGTACAACTGCTTAGATCAAATCCTGACAGGATGTGGCTGTGAAGTCGTTCCACTGATTTCCAGTCAGTCTGTAATTGCCTGGGAAAACACATCACAGCATCAGCCAGGCTCCCTCCAGGGGCAGCCTCGTGCTGTGGGCAAACCAGTACTGGAGAGAAGAAGTGGGAAGCACAGATAAGTAGGGAGCAATAAAAAGGAGGAGGAACATCTCAAGGGACTGCGTTGGGAACGGTGCAGCTGTCTGTCCCTGCTGTGAGTCCTCCCCAGCCTGTTTCAGTGCCTCATGGAAGCCTGTTCTCAGCAGCCTGCCCTCCCAGAGCCACCTGCCAGGCTTTCTGACAGCCCTCAGACAATCGTTGGAGTTGGTGAGCACCTTTGGAAGGCCACTAGTCCAATTCCCCTGCAACTGGCAGGGGCATCTTCAATAGACCAGTTTGCTGAGAGCCCCCTCCAACCTCACCTTGAATGTTTTCATTCAAGGGGCACCTCCCTGGGCAACCTGTTCCAGCATTTTATCATTCTCATTATAAAAAACTGTATCTTGCACCTGTGCTAAACCTGCCCTCTTTTTGTTTTGAACCATTATCCCCCATTCTACTGGGGGAAAAAAATTGCTTTACTAAAAAGTTTGCCCCTTTCTTCTAAGGCTCCTTTAAGTACTGAAAGGCCACAAAAAGTCTCCCTGGAGCCCCTTCCCTGCTCCAGGCTGAACAAGCCCAGCTCTCCCAGCCTTTCCCATCCTTTGACAGTGCTGATGCTTGCCTACCCCAGCCAGGAGAGAAGGGGCTGAGATTCCCCTTGGTGTGCTGGGATGTCTGAGGCAGAGCTCAGACCTGCCTGACAGCTATTCTGCCTTTATTTGTTCTGTATTTCAGACCTGACACAAACCAGCTCAGCTGCCCTGGCCCAGGTCACCTCCAGCACTCCCAGGATTGGCAGACAGTGAGTTTCTTTTTGTTTTTTTTTTTTTTTAATTTTTTGAGTGTTGCATTAATTTTAAATTTCTTTAATCTCTGACTTGTCAGGGATGGAAAAAAGAAACTCTCATCACCTCTTTTCTAGAGATGTAGTTTAAAGAGGAGATGACAGCATGCTTTAATTTTTTTAAAGTCCTCTCAAGCAAAATGAACATTCATTTTGTGCCTGAAAGCATCTATTTTCTGAGCCATGACTTCTCATCTCTGTTATTCACAATGTACCCTTTGGCTTCTTGACATTCTCTAGAGATGTCCCAGTCCCTGGCAACATGTCACTCTTATGAGGACTGATTCCTGTGGACCTTGAGTAACTCCTGGGACAGCACTGGGCTCCTCCTCAGAAGACAAGGCAGGCTGGTTCTCATTGTGGCTGGGAGAGAAGCAGTTCCCCAGCAGCAGCTTTGAGCACTCCAGCCTCCTCATTTTGTGCTACTGCTGCGGGCAACCAAGGTGAGGTGTGACTTTTTGCTTGGTGCTTCGCTGTATTTGCTACCTCATGAACAAGCCTCGGTCCCTAAATCGAGCTGGGTGCTGCTCAGACAAGCCATGCAGATGGGAAACCAGTGAGTGTAAGGTGCTGGGCTGCCAGGGAGCAGCACAGTCCAGGACTGCAGCCCAAAAGATGGAGAGCTTTGTGGCAGGATCCTCCTTGCCACAGCACAGGAAAGAGGCGAGCCAGGTAAGTGCAGAACTCTTAATAAAGCTGTCTTTTCCTGCCAGCTCTGAGTCACCTGAGTGCCAGCACTGACTGCTGGAGCTTATTTAACAGCCTGAGAATGTGCAAGAGAATGGTGCCCTGAGGGTCCTGTAGTCACTGCAAAATTGAGATACTGCAGGTCAGTAAATAACCTGTTACCCTGGCAGGTACCAGAGCTGAAAGCTCCTTATGGAGTGACTCCATGACAAACACTGCTCTTGCTTCTCTCAGTGCAGTGCTTTTAGAGAAGGAAAACAGACCCCACACAGGAAAAGGAGAAATACCAACTTAGACCCTGGAGGTGCAGTGCTGGTAGTGAATGCCTTGGTCCTGTACAGAGTTTCTGCCTTCCTTTGTGGTAGCTGCTGTCTTTCAGGGTGACCAGGATCAAAGTTTCCTCTTCTGTGCTTTGCTGTCTACAGGCATGCTTCAGCCAGAGGCAGGGATCTGTATTCCCTGCTGCCAGTGACAGTGGCCCTGGCAGGAAGCCTTTGGAAGAGGAGCTTTGCAGACAGGAGTGTCCAGCTTAAGTGCAGCAGCTGTCCCTGTAGGATCCCTCACTGCACCTCTACTTCACAGCAGATCCTGGGGAAGTCAGGTGTGGAATACCTGCAGGCTGGTGTGACAGACCCCTCTGATCTCCTGTTCTTGGGATCTGCTCAGGCCAGCACAACAGTGACAAGAGGACTTGTACTGAGCCCCTGCCCTGCCAGCTGTGCTGGCACTGCCAGAGCAAGTGCCTGGGTGTCCCTGCCATGCTGCCAGTGTGAGCTCAGCACTGCAGTCACTGCAAAAATTGAGATACTGGATGGATCCACTGCACACCTGAGTGCCAGCAGCTGCTCTTTGGGGACAGCAGCCTTCTGCTTAGCAAATAACGTGTGCAAGACAGGTGGAGTATGGACTGTTCCTGCCAGCACACAAATAATGTGAGGAGCAGATGAGTTGCTTTTTTTACTACCCCTGTGTGTCTGGCTGCTGCCATACAGAACCAGCTACGATGCATTTGGTGCCAGGTTACAATAATATTTAGAGCTCAGAGGAAATGTGTGGCCGAGCAGGAGCCAGATGAATGTTATCCTGGATGGGAGGGATCTCTGAGCAGCCTCCAGGCCTGCCACATCCTGCTGTGTTTGTTGGCCTCCAGAACTGACTGGCTGTTTTTCTGACTGCACAGCCTTCAAAGCAGGTTAGCTGTTAGGAGTGACTGATGTTCCTGTGTGGCTCCCAGCACAAGCAGCAGTTGCAAGGCCTAAGCTGACCAGCTGTGTATCCAAAGTGAAGGAGTAGCCAGGCAGAGCAACCAGCAAGTGCTTTGGATATGGACACTGGAACACTGATACTGTTTTTGGCATCATTTTTTATTGGGAGGAGGCAGCAAGAGTTTCACCTGATGCCACATCACACAGTGCTGTTGGGTGCACGTGGATATCCCTGATAATGGAAACACCTGGCATTCACATGTCACCACCACCTCCATCAATTGATGCTTATGCCCAAATAGTAAAAGTCAGTTACCCAGAGCTCCTGAAGAAAACAAGTGCTCAGACAGATGTGAGACAAATGGACTGAAAAAGGAGGAGGAGAGACAGAGAGCAGGAGGAAGCATACTGACCAGGGCAGGAATGTTTCTGACCACAAATCAATGAGCAGGTGTATTATGAAACACACACTGGAGATTTCAAATTACTGAAAGCTGCCTGCTTTCAGCAGCTGTGCAGCACCTCTAGATCAGCAGAGATTTGCGTTGTCTTTGCCACTCTCCTTGGCCTCTGATCTTTGGTCCCAGAGACACACTCCTGTAGCAGCTCTTGTTGGCTGGGGTTCAGCCATGACACAAACAGGCAGGGTGGCATCTGCAAAGGGAATCTTGATTGTGCTGCTGCAAAACAAAGGAATGACCAGGAGATGGTGTGTCAGTCACTGCTGCCTGGCTAAGGAGAAACAGGTTTTTGGCAGAAACCCTAAAACCACTTTGGCACTAAAGGCATCTGCACCCTGAGAAGGCACACCCTCACAGACCCTGTTGTGGCCTTGGTCTGGCATCTTTCACGACACCTCTCTGAAACAGGATTCAGTCATCAGCCCCCAAGATGTACAAAAGCAAACTCCAGGTTTCCATGGAGAACCTATTCGGCTTTCTCCCTGCACATCTGAAGTTCTTTCCAAGGAGGAGCCAAAGCAGTGCGAGGCATTTGTTTGATATTGCTTTTGCAACGGGAAAATGTGCACTGGGGAGTGACTTTAAAACATTAGAGACTTACAAGCAATGAGCCAGGCAAAAAAAACCCCAGTGCTTTATGTTATCTGTTGTTTAAAATTATCAGCCTTGCAGATACAAATTAACTAGACTGAGACTTGGCTATTATTCAGAGACTGGGAAAACCCTAATCAAAATCACATCTCCTCTGGAATTTTTGCCTGCTGGCATTGGAGTGCACAATTCTTGCTTTCCTGGAGCAGGAAGCCTGCCCTGGTATGGCCCATTATCAGCCTGCATTGTGCCCCTCCCGGTGGCAGCAGCACCGGTCACAAATCGATGGCTAATCCTGATCCAAGTCAGTTAGCAGATACGATGGATTTTTTCCTGTGCCCTGAGACAGCAAAGAAATAGCTGTTAACATCAGTTTGCTGGAAGTATTCCAGTGCAGGACAGACCTGATACGTGTCTCACAGGAGCACAGTGGGATACTAAATGCGGGTTTTGCTCCAAGACGGTTTAGACCCTTTTAGAAAGTCTTTCCTTAAAATGTAGCTCCATTTTTTAGAGGGGGAGGGAAGAAAACAAGTGCAGTAACTCTCAAGAAGGAGGCAGTTCATCCTCTTTGAGTTTAATCTTTAAGCTGAACTTTAGGAAGCAGCTTTCAAGACTATGTATTACTTTTTCTCCCTCTTTTTGAATCCGTGCAGCATTCTGAGAGGCTGGTTAGTGCACAAAGCAATTCCCACTGGCACAAGACAAGAAAACTCAGCCCTGCTCTCACTGCTGGCACTGAGCAGCTGTCCCAGTGTAACAAGGTACAGTGACTAAACAGTCATTTCCCTGCCTAGGTAACAGATTTGTACAAGGCAAATCCCTTCTCTCTGGTAAATGATGCGCAGAAAGTGGCATTTCCATTACATCACCAGTGCATAAATATGAAAGAGAGTTTAATTCTCTACATGACACAATTACTTCCAAAAGGGGGAACTGGAAATAAATAGCTCAGTGAAGAAATCTGCAGGAATTTGAGAGGGACTAATTGGTTTTGTCCTGAGTGGCACTGCAGGGTCACGTCCTGACACATGTGATATCTTCACACTGTGAGAATGGGCATATTTAAAGTGCCAGAAGGTAAGACAAAAATCCTGTTTAAAAGATTATGTCTGGCATCAATTTTCTGCCAGCAGCTAGTCTGCCAGAACACTACAGGAAATTCTTCTTTACAGCTGCTGGGTGTATTTTTGTCCCACAAGGTACAAAGCAATCACTGTGTTGCATGTTGAATGTATGACAGATACTGAAGGCACTGTGGGCTGTGTGCTTCTGCTCGCTGATGCCAACGAAGCAATTTGTTATTACTGTAGTCTTTAATTCTGAAACCAGAGCATCAGGGAGGAGATTGGTAATGCAGGACACAAACATGCCCCTATTGTAGAACATGGGCTTTAGACCAACAGCTCCACTGCCTTTGCTGCACAGAAAGGAGAAGATAAGGAAAAAAAAAAGCTGCTGTGGAGCCTCTGCAGAAAAATTTTCCCTGTCCTAGACACTGTTCTGAAAGAGCAAGAATTCATTGCCTAGCATCCTGCCCTCTCATCCTTGGCAGGGCAATGGCCTGCAGGCACAGATCCCACCCCAGGGACTGCACTCCAGGGGACAAGGTGTGTGCAGCTGAACTGCCAGGCCACCTTCTCACCCTTGCTGGGAGGGACCTCAGGGCCCTGAGCAGTGCTAAAGCACATTTGGACTCTCATAAGTCTATGGGGCTGGATGAGATCCATCCCAGGGCACTGAGGGAGCTGCAGGAAGGGCTCAGCAAGCCTCTCTCCATCCTTCACCCCAGCCCTGGCTGACACAGAGCTCCCAGGTGGCTGAGGCTGGGCAGGGTGCCACCACCCACAGGAAGGGCTGCAGGGAGAGCTGGGCAGCCCCAGGCTGTCAGCCTGACCCCAGTGCCTGGGAAGGGCATGGAGCAGATCTTGGTGTGACCACAAGGGACACACAGGGCAGCCAGGGGGTCAGGGACAGTCAGGGGGGTCAGGGACAGGCGGGGGATCGGGGATCAGGGACAGCCAAGGCGGTCAGGGACAGCCAGGAGATCAGGGACAGGCAGGGGGGTCAGGAACAGGCAGGGGGTCAGGGACAGCCAGGGAATCAGGGACAGGCAGGGGATCAGGGACAGCCAGGGGATGGGGGATCAGGGACAGGCAGGGGGTCAGGGACAGCCAGGGAATCAGGGACAGGCAGGGGATCAGGGACAGCCAGGGGGTCAGGGACAGCCAGGGGATCAGGGACAGTCAGGGGGGTCAGGGACAGGCAGGATGGCTTTAGGAAAGGCAGGTCCTGCCTGACAGCCTGATCCCATTTTATGACCAAATGACCCAACTAATGGTGGGAAAAAGGGAAAAGCTGCGGATGTGTCCACCTGGACTCCAGCAAAGCCTGGGACACCATGTCCCACAGCAGTCTCTGGGAAAAGCTGGCAGCCCACCGCTTGGGCAGGAGTGCATGGAGGGCTGGGGCTGGGCTGTGGTGGGGATGGTGCTGCACCCAGAATGTGTCACCAGCAGTGTCCCCAGGGCTCAGTGCTGGGCCCNAGGGCAGCCAGGGGGTCAGGGACAGTCAGGGGGGTCAGGGACAGGCAGGATGGCTTTAGGAAAGGCAGGTCCTGCCTGACAGCCTGATCCCATTTTATGACCAAATGACCCAACTAATGGTGGGAAAAAGGGAAAAGCTGCGGATGTGTCCACCTGGACTCCAGCAAAGCCTGGGACACCATGTCCCACAGCAGTCTCTGGGAAAAGCTGGCAGCCCACCGCTTGGGCAGGAGTGCATGGAGGGCTGGGGCTGGGCTGTGGTGGGGATGGTGCTGCACCCAGAATGTGTCACCAGCAGTGTCCCCAGGGCTCAGTGCTGGGCCCAGCCTTGTCTAATGTCCTTTATCAGTGATCTGGGTGAGGGGGTTGACAGCAGCCACAGTAAATATGTGGTTCACATCCAGTTTGGTGGCAGTGTTGGGAGGGCAGGAGGGCTGTGCACAGGGCCTGGACAGGCTGGATCCATGGGCTGGGCCCTGCAGGGACAGGCTGGATCCATGGGCTGGGCTCTGGACAGGCTGGATCCATGAACTGGGCTCTGGACAGGCTGGGTCCATGGGCTGGGCTGGGCTCTGCAGGGACAGGCCGGGTCCTGCAGGGACAGGCTGGATCCATGGGCTGGGCTCTGGACAGGCTGGATCCGTGGGCTGGGCTC
>VWZV01003274.1:133765-207373 GCA_013397155.1 Irena cyanogastra
AGTACTAATGAGGCTGGATCTGTTACCTTGTAGTACATTAATTAATCACTAAGGAAAATTAAGATAGGCTGAATTTCAGTGTTTGAAACAGTGGATGGCATTTAATCAAAATTGACACGGGGGTAGCTGCAGCAATTTCAGTTTTTTTCATTTATTCAGATTTGGAAACAGGCTGTAGGTAAACCTTTTTGGTAGAGCCACTGAATTTTCTTAAGAAAGGATCTTTGATGTTTGATCTTTGCATGCTTTCAAGCCTCATCAACGAGGAGATTTAATCAGTGGAACAGAAAGCAGCTGAGAAGCTCTGAGAGATGTTCCTGTGTTAGGAAAACAAATCACTCGTGGGTAGGATTGCCTCGTTAGGGTTTAGGGCTGGACTTGCTTCAATGATCCCACGCCCAGGGGGAGGTTAACCAGGCTCGGGAGAAGGATGTACCGCTGACAGGGGACACAGAAATGCAGGATTTATGGCCCCAAGGACACTGTGCATAACTCCCAAGGTAAGGAAGAAACCAATAAAGCAGCTGTGCTGAATGGGCTGTGCCTGGGTGAAAGGCAATTCCAGCAGGGCAGATCACAGCCACCAGCTGGGAACCCAGCTCAGACCCAGAGAAAGCCTGAGCATGCGAGCTAATTAGCATGAGAAGGGAGAGAGTCATTAACCAATAGAGGAGAGAATACTAATTAACAAGAGAACTGTGTGACTTGTAGGCAATGAGCATTCATCCCTGGGTTTTGGAGTATCACCGGGCACCCAGATTTGTGCAGCTGTGAAATAAATAAGCGCTGTCCCTCTGGAGTGTGTGCTGTGGCTTGGCCAGCGGTGTCTGTGGACAGCAGCAGCACTGTAACGACAGCAGTAGTGCGGTGACAGCGACACCCTAACCGCTGCCCTAAGGCCAGCATTTGTTCCGAGCATCGGCAACGAAGCGTTAACAACTTTAATGCTGCGGTTCCAGCTATGGGACACCGGCGGTGCTGGAAAAGAGGTGCCTAAGAGGAGTCTCTTCCGAAGGAGAGTCGTCAGTGCCCTCAGGGCACAACGCCGGGGTGGGCGGGCTCGCACACACGGACGGCCCCGCCATGGCGGCCGCCGGGGACCTGCCGGGGCCTTCCCCCTGCGGCTGTTCACCGCCCGCCTGCGGGATCGGTAACGGCGCGGGCAGCAGCCGGGCCGGGGCAGAGTGTCAGCAAAGGCTTCACTACAGCGGCAGCCGCCGGCTCTCGCCTCCCCGCCGGGGTTTATCCCCAGCCGCTCGCCGCGCTCTGGCGTCGGGCAGCGCGGGCACCTCGCTACGGTGGCCGGGAGGGGCCGTGCGCGCCCGGCATGGCGGCGGCGGTGCTGGCGGCCGGGCGGGCCTGTGCCCGCGGCGCGCTCCGAGCGGCATGGCCAGGTGATGGCGGGGAGCCGGGGAGACTCCGCGGGGAGCGGGGCAGCGCCCACCGGNGGGGACACCCAGACACCTATGGGTACATCCATGAGGACAATCCATGAGGACACCCAGACACCCATGGGCACGTCCATGGGGGCACCCAGACACCCATGGGCACATCCATGGGGACACCCAGATATCCATGGGCACATCCGTGGGGACTCCCAGACTCTCTTTCTGCCTTTCTCTTCTTACCTCATCCTGGACGTTTTTAGTCAATAGGAATCCAAGTTTGTGTTCTCTTGTTTTTTCTGTATTTTTTCTTTCTCTGGTTTTTAATCTTCTTCAGTCACTTTTCAAAAATCAAATGTATTATTTTTTAAAGTGTACTTAGAGGGAAGGGAAAACATCTTCATCTTCTACGGTCCTCTAAAAACTTTCTTGCCTTTCTTCGACAAAATCTAAGCAGTTAATGAATTTCAGGTCTCTTTTCATCCTCAGGGCAATCTGTAATGAAGTGGTGCCAAACTGATTAGAGCCTGAACATTAAGAGGGGCTCGAAAACAGGCTGGTGGAGTTTCCTTAGTGGAGGGAAACATTTCCACAGTCTAGTCACAAAAGAATAGCCTCAAAAAACCCCAACCATTTCTTGCAGGTAAACCAGGAAAAATAAAAGGCTGCAACTACTTCTTAATAATTTATTAAAATCACTGTGTCAGCAGTATGCTTGAAGCCTTCTTGCCTTCCTCTCTGCGTGACATTTTCTGTTGCAGTATTTTCCCTCCCACATTCTGCTTTGCACTTGAAGAGAAAAGTCTGATTCCCTTTGAAAATCACTGTTTTTCCTTCCCGTGCGTGTGTTTGCAGAAAACAGAGTTTTGAGGAAGGAGGTGTGCTGTCTCTAAACACCTGTGTGTCTTTGTTCCCAGGGCTTGCCTCTGTGCCAGGGACAGGGAGTTGCAGCTCCTATTGCAGCCTGGCCTGGGCTCTGCAGACACGGTGCTCCCTCTCTGCCCCCTGGACTGGGACCCTCGAGCAGTGCAGGAGGAGCAGTTTCTTCAATTCCTGTAAGTCCTGAGCTGGATAAAGATTATTAACTGTGACAGACAGGAGAGGGCAAGAAAACACTGCTTTGAAGAGCCACAGGCATGAAAGTCTGTGTGTGCTGACTTGTTTGTACCTCCTGAGGTTGCAGAGGCAGCCACAGTCGTTGGTGGAAGTGTGTGCACAAAATCAGTTTGTCATCTTTAACAGCACACCAGGGTTGGCTTTGTGTCACAGTGACTCCATCTAATGTATGTCGTTGGATGGCAGGAGGAGGCAGCTTCCCCTCTGCTTCCTAGGCCTTTACTGAGGGTTTAAGTTTGGTGTTTATCTTCTAAATTATTTTTGAGCCACGGGCAAGAAGTGCTGTTGGAGCTGTGCTGCCTGAAAAGTGGAATTGCTGAAATGCAGGAACATGTTACACAAAAGCTGTTGGTAACAGCCCTGCAGATTGTCTGGTCTGCTGCAGTGGTTTCCTCCAGTCCTGGGTGGAGTTTCACCCATGCTGACCATGACTGAGGTAGAACTGTGTAAATTCACACTCAGGACTGTGAACTGAGGTAACTGGGGGGCTTTTTCACCTGCTGTGTGGTTCCTTATCCTGTCCCTTAGGAGAAGAGAAGAAATGGTAAGGACACAATAACTGCAGCAATTAGAGAGTCCAAATTTGATTGTTTCTAATCCATAGAATTTAAGAGCTCTGCAGATTCAGGCTTGCAGAACTGGTGGTCTCTTCCTATTCTCAACACCTGGGTGACAGAATACTGCATTTGTTTTCTTCACATCTGCAAAAGAAAAGGGGTTAAACAGCCACGCTGGGCTTGCTGCTCATCTTACCCAGGAAATTTTGACTGATTCCAAGTGATTGAGGGTAGAGAGAGGTCTCCAAAGGCTTGGCAGAGGCTGCAGTGTGAACTGCAGGCTCTGCAGGGAAAGGCTTTCTAAGGATGCCACCTGCAGGGAAAACTCCTTTAGACAAGCAGCAACAAGATGAGAATGTGTAAGAAGCCACCCTGTGTTGTTATTTTGTTTATCTTGAATTAAACGTGTAGCACCACAAGTGATTGCAGTGTGTTTAGGATTTGTAGGTTAGATTATTTCCTTAATTAGGCTTGTGTTCATATTCATGAGCTCTGTTTTACAGGAACTTTTGCAGATGTCGGGTTAAATAACTGAATTAGAAATATTTGCTGGGATGGCATCTGTGGTGTTTAGATATATTTAGGCAAACTACCTAAAACTATTAGCTTATTTAATAAGATGTAACAACCTGGAAAAATGAAAGTGTACTTTCTTTAGGCATTAAGCAGAGACAGTAGCCATGAGATTCAGAAGAGTCAGGGTTTTGTATTTCAAAGTACAATTATTCTAAGAACACTTTCTCTTACAGAAATAAAAAGCAAAATCTTCACAATTCAAATGAAGTGGATACAAACAGTATAAATCACTCAAATCCTTAGCAGTGCAGCTGCTTCAGAAGTGGCAGCATTTAAAATGCAGATATGAGCATTTTACGTGGAATAGCTGTCAAGTGAAATGTCAGCCAAATGGCAGGGCTTTGTCACTGAGAAGGGTGGTGGGTTTTTCTCTCTCCTCAGTGAATGCCTGATGATCTTCCATCATTCCTTGGGTAATATTACTGTGCTCTTGTCAGTAGGGTCATCTATACCTTCAGCATAACTATTATTTTTAATAGTTTGGTTTAAATAGAAGGAATTTATTTAAATTGAAGGAATTGTAGTTATCCTGGGCATTTGTCTCTGATCCTTACCCAGGTAGTTCTGTCCTGCAATTCTGACACAAAAACATGCACAGGCATTTATGACATATTTCAGTGAATTTTTAATGAAATAATGTAAAATTATCATTTTGTTCCAGGCTTATTCTTTCCCCTTCCCACTCTCCTGACCATGGGAAGCAGCTCAGTTTTCTTTTACTGGTTTGTCTGTCTCCCAGCCTTAGGAATTATCTTTGACCCCAGGCATCCAAACCAGCAGGATTTTCTCAACATCCGTTCTGTATCCGAGTGCATGTGAGATAAAGAGCTTTTATTTGATCCTGGAACTATATAAAAATTATACTCACAGGTAATTCCATCAGCTACCCTTGGGAGCTGAACCAAGCTAAAGGTGTTTAGTTAGCAGACCTCACTGAAATGTCTCCATGTCCATCTGGTGATACTGAGGCATGATAGTTACTAAAAATAAAAAATGAAAGCTTTAATAATCGATTTTTTTAAAAATCAGCATCATACGCTGCCATTTAAAAAAGCTGAGAGGGCTCTTTTGAGAAAGGATCTCTTTCTCTGAAGAAAACAATGTTTTGAGTGTGGTGACTTAGCACACTTGAGAATAATCTGGCACTATGTCTCATTTCTTACAGGTCTTACAGATCCGTGCTTTTCCAGAAACTGATGCCATATGATGGCAGGCAGTTGCATCTCAGAGGTCAAGTGGCAAGAGCAGTTCTCATTTGGGATGAACACACTGATTTTGATGAGTCTGCTGTAGCATCTCACATATTAGAAGTAATCCCTCTGGTGTTAGTATGCCATTGTTCCATTTTTCTCTCATTAATAAATCTCTTTATATTATCATCTGCAGAATATTCCCTTTTGAATCATGGAGGAGAGGATTCAACGTAGAGGAGTTAAATATTTCCATGAGTAACTTTACAAGGCCTGAGTAGGTCTTGAATTAAAGACTTCCATGTTTAAAACTAAGAGGAAAATGCATTAGAAACCTAACTTCTCAGGGATGGCAGATGGCATGAAGTGAGCTGACAGGTTTTGAACAGTGTGTGAGTACAGCTGAAGATGATTAAGGTGTATGAAGTCAAACTCCATCTTTGTTTTGGATGGTTCACTGCTGTTGTTTTGGAAGTAGGCTTTTAATGCAATTGTAATGGAGAATGACTCCATAAGAGTTGAGCTTGGAGCTGAATGTTAATACATGCAGTTGGAAATGACATGTAAATTATTTGAGTCATGTTCAGCCACTGCAATGAGTTGTAGGTTTTGCTCTTAAGACGGCTGCTCTGTGTATGTTTTTTCCTAGCACCTTTACCCTAAATGCTTTGTAGTCAAGGATGTTGTTGTTAGGCACATTTTGTAAGATGGTGGAGAGAGACTATGACATCATAAGGCCTAGATATAAAAATACAGTGGAGCACTCCTTTTCCTAACCTAAGCTACTTAAATTGCAGTTCTTTGCCAAATCCTGGTTAGAGTAGTTCATGTAGCCTGCTCTGTGCCAGCCTCTGTCCTAGGAATCTTTTAAGTACACGTGGAAAGGGAGCTGGAAGCAGAAAGTTATTTTTTGGAATGATGTTTGTGAAACAGCAGAGATATGTATATTCCTGCAGAAAATGGGAGACCAAGGTTGAAGTCCTTCAAATCAGGACGTGTGTGGGTCTCCAGGTTCCAGATAAGTGTGTTGAACTTGTGGATTAAGTAAATCTAGAACTTTAATTAAGTTAAAGGCCTGCATCCAAGAAGAAATGTCTCACTGTGGTCATTAAGCAGCTGTGTATAGACTGTAATTTACAATTAAATTTGTAGTAGAACATGCAGCAGCACCTTCTCTGCTCGTTCATATTTCATATGCATGAAGCATTTTTTTCTAAATCCTGTTTTTTTTTGGAGACGATGGCAGGTCCATTGATGTCTGGAAGAGGAATGGGGTTGAAATACCATACTTGGTAAGGTTTCATCTGTTAGTTGAAGTGTGTATTCCAGGCTGAAACTGGGAAGAGCATGTAAGTGATTGCAGAGACCTTACTGAGCTCCTGAAGCTGCACAGCAGCTGCACAAATGTGGTGGTGTTAGTGGACAGCAGTGCATTGAGGCACTGTTTATTGTAAGTAGAAGTATGTTTATTATAACATACAAGTTCTTCAGTCTTTTTATTATGTCAGTATTAATGTCTTTGTATCTCTGCTGCTGTGCTGCCACAGGCTATTTGTCACCAAAAACCTTAGGAAAAGATTACTTGTGTTGGAAAGCAGTGAGCCTACTTAGCTGTTTTACAAAATTCATTCTTTCTTCTCCTTTTACTCCCTTTCATTGTATGCTCAGCAAGCTGTGAACTCATCTTGTAGGAGACACAGAAATCTGATTTTAATCTCAGTGAACGAATATCCAGAATACTGGTTTCTGATAGGGCTTACAGCAAGTCTTTTAGTACTCGTGGTTTACTGAGGTGTGGCCTAATATTCATCTGATAAATACCTGTCTCAGTCGTGATGCTCAGGGATAATATAAAAGACACAAACCTAAATCCTTTCCAGAATATTGCAAATACCTTTTGTGCAGATGGAGTGAAATGGAGTGATGTCCCACAGACTTAGTGTTGGTGGTTGTCAGTGCTCAGCTTGCTTAAAGCATGCTTTCAGCTCAGTTCAGTAGTGGATCTTTTTCTAGTCTATAAAATAAAATCTTATAGATTACAAATTTTCCCTCCACTCAGCAGCTCTGTGCTTTTGGGTAACTGACTAAAAATGTGTGGTGGCTTTTGTGACTGGTTCTATTTTAGCTCTTGAGGAATGCATGCAACACCCTATTTTACAAAGGCAAAATGAAATAAACCCATAAATCCCAAAGACACTGTGTATCTGCTGTAGTGTGTTCATTCCAGAACATCCCTAGAAGTGTGGAAGCAGTGCAGTGCTCCTCCTTTCTGTCTGGAGTTGCTTCCTCCAGATCAAGACATTCCTCCTGCCTGCTCACTCATCACCTTGGTGCTTTGCTGCCAAGTCAGACTGACCTTTCTCACACACAGATTTTTGTTTTCTCCAGTGCTGTGTGGTCTGTCTGTCATAAGCAATGTCCCCACCACTGTAATCTTCCTGATGACAGCCTATCCCTTTCATATCCCATTCCTGTCACTTCATCTTAAAATCAGTGTGATACCTCCATCCTATAAAGAGCTCAGCCCTGCAGCCTGCAGGCTCCTGATGTTTTTCATTAACTGCAGCTGCTTTCCAAACACATGATGGGATTATTACAGACTGATGAGATGAGCTGCACTTTGGGACCAAATGTGATGTTTTCATCTGGTTCTAATTTTGTCAGAATTTTTGCAGTGCTTGAGGCCAGAGCTTGACTTGGCCTGACCTGTCCTTCATGGATCTGTTGGCATTGAATGTTCTCCTCTGGTGCAGGACAATGTCCTTACTCTGGGACCTTTGCTACTTCCCTCTGTTGGAATTAAAGTGATCTGATTGTATGTATATTTGGAGTGCAGGAGTTTTTTGGCATGTATTACCATGCTCTTTTCTCTTTGCTGCTTGTTGCTGCCCCTCTGTAGCTTGTGACCCTTTGTGAGGTCACCCAAACTGCAGATTGAGGGACTGTTAGCTTAAAAATAGCCTTGCAAAGAAAACTGTGAGTACCTCTATTGTGATTCCATGTTTCCAGGCTAGCAGGATTATAATTTTTAAAACAGATTTCCTAGTTACACAGTGTTTTCTGAATAAGCTAAGGAGCTTAACAGGATTGATGATCAGCCTTCCACCAGCCCCAGAGTTGACTTAGCATGAATTTGCAGTTAAATTGAGGAGGAGTTTGCAGTTAAATACTGAATATGTTTCCTGTCTTGCTCTCCTGTGCTGGGTGAGGCACCCAGCAGTGCATGGTCCTGGCCACAGCCTGTGCCTGACAGAGCCAGAGCTCTGTGGTGATGCTGCTGAAGTGTTTTGTATTCCTTTCCACTTACACTGGCAGTAAGGGGGACACTGTATTTGCAGAAATTGAGAACAGCAGCAGGTTTATGTTTTGCTTAACTTTCTGTGTTTTGTGGCTTGTAAAGCAGGCTAACCCTTGGGTATTTTTAGGGGTGGTTCAAGTTGCTTGTCACTGATCAGTGTCCTTGGAGAAGTACTGCAAGGTATTGCTGCTCTGAGTTACTAATGAATGATTTTCTTTTCATGACCTGGAAATGAATACCATACTGGTTCCTTGTTGGGAATATTTGTCTTTAAATCAATTTTGGAAAAACTTGTGAAAAACATGCCCTTGGCTGTGTGCAGTAATCAGGAGTAGAGGCACATCTTTGCACCAAACACATAGGCACAGAGTAGGAAATTACTTTCTTTGCAAGGCAGTAATGCTACAGTTTAAATTCCAGAAAAGCAAAGGTCAATCAGGTTTCAAGTTTGGGGTTATTTTTTGTTCAGCTTCAGTTTCCAGTGTAAGCTGTACTCGAATATAACTTAAGGAAGTTTTTTTTCATTTCAGTGACAGCTGATCAGCTGTGGAAAGGAGCTTTGGCAGAGACTGGCGTGGGAGTAAAGAAAGGAAGAGGAAAGAAGAAGAAGAAAAAGCTAAGGAAGAATCTCAATAGAGGCCAGGAGATTGGTGAAGGTAAATTCAAAAATACAAAGCTGAAGACGTGTCTTGATGTTTCTGTGCGTAGTGTTTCTTGATTTCATGAGTGGACAAATTTCTTTTCCTTTCTGTGATGTCAGAACTGCTTGAGATATTTTTGTCTTTAAACAAAAAAAATCTTGATATGATTGTTTAATGTTGGTTTTGCTTTTTCAGTTACAAATTCTGCATCATAGAATGCGTTTGAAGTACGTGAGAATTTTCCATTTTCCTGCATTTTTCGTGAGTGCAGAGTTGCAATCCTAATTTGGAGCAAAGCATAATGTTTCTCTGTTATTTCTAAGGACGTTCTGGTTTCCTCTGGCCTGGTCTTAATGCTCCTGTGTTGCAAACTGGGAAAGTGCAGGAAGTCGCCCAACGAAAAAAAGAGGAACGAGAGAGAATTCAGTCTGATATTATTCAGCAGAGAGATACATTTGAGAAGAAAAAGAAAATAAAAATAAAGAGAGAGGGAGGATGGAGTGGAAAGTGTTGGGGAGGTGTCATTCTGGATCCTCCTGACCCTGGTCCTAATGGAGGTAAGAAAAGCAATTTTCTTCCTCTCCCTTAGCCTTTCTGAGGATGACACAAGGAAATGTAACACCCTCTTTCTCTTCCTGCAGAAACTTATGAAGATTTTGAAGCAAGAGTCATCGAGGTAAGCATTGCAAATCTTCCCAGGGACTTGGAAGAATTGTCAGTGCTTTGTGTTAACCTTTCAATTATTTAACAAGTCTTTGCTAAGTCAGTATTATAGCAGTAGGAATTAGTCTGATTTTCTGTTTCAGCTGCACAACCTATGAGAAAGTGAGTTTTTTGTCTCTTCATTCGAGAGAGAAGGGCTATGGGAAACATTTCCTTAACAAAATAGCCTGATTCCCCACAGCTCTTTGTCTGAAAGTTAAGAGAATAATCAGGCAAGTCAGAAGCTGAGCTACCTGACAGCTCTACTGCAGAAAAGCATCTGAGGCTCCTCTGCTGTCCTGGGAAATGTGCAAATGGGTTTCCTCGTCCTTGATCATCTTTCTGTATTTTGCTGAGATGACCATCAGCTGAATTCTGCCCAGTGGCTTGAGTGTTCTCTGGGTAAACCCAAATCTTTGCATGTGGCAGTGGGTTTTAGTATCTCCTGAGACATGGAAAACAGTGATGCTGTAGTGTAATCTCAGTCTGGGTAATTAAAAATCATGAGTTGGTTTCTGTATTTTCTTTTAAATCCTGCAGAGGAGAAAGATATAAACTGTTTTAGATGTCTGCTGTGAAAAGGATAAAAAGCAATGGATATAAATAAAAAGCAAGGTAAATTTAGACATAAAGAATGACTTGCAAATGGGAACTTGAATACTGGAATGGATTGGGAGTATATGGAATGTCTGTCATTGGAGCTTTTTAAAAACAAGTTAGGTCATCTGTCAGAAGGGAAGGGATGGGGAGACAAAATCTGTGATCTGTTAACCCATGTTCATGTCTCAGTGGGTTTTTGGTGTGGGCTGGGCCACTCTGTGTGCTTTGACTGGTGCAGCAGGGAGCATTTGGAGCACTTGGCTCTAGCTGAGCCTGTGTTTGGAGGCCATTTGTACAAACTGGGTTGCACAGGAGCTGTTCCTGAAAGAAGTGATGTTTGTTCCCCAGCCTGCAGCTGGCAGTGCCCCTCTCCCTCAGGGCACAGTGCAGAGCAGAGGGTGCTGGTGCTGCTGTGCCATGGCACAGCTGGCTCTGCCCTTGGGAGCTGCACCAGGGCAGTTTGCCCTTCTGCACTGGCAGATTTGTTTACAAACAGCAAAGCTGAGTTGCTCTGCAGTGGTTCCATGTGCTACAGAAAGCTGTCTCCATGCTTTATTATATTTGAGTGATAAAAAAGCTTTTAGGAGCAGGCTGGGGCTGTGCTGTTACATGAGGTGGCCACAGATGTGAACTGAGAAGGTGGAATGCTTTTGCAGGAAAATAGCAGCAACAAAAATCCTCTGTTCAAAATCAGCAGTGAGCTCAGGATAATTGAGTCTTACAATTTTCTGATAACAAGTACGAGTTTTGAAATAAATAGATCATTTTAGCATTCCTGGCTTAAATAGGTGAGAGACATGCTGCTATTTCTGGATGTGTTTTCCATTATCTTTACCTTCACAGCAGTACAAGAGATTAGAATAATGCTTGCTGGGAAGCTGTGCTTCACAGCAAGAAACTCAGAGCCATTTTTAAAGGACTGCTTTATGAACAAAGGTATAATAGGCCCTTTCTGTTGTGATTATGCTACTGAAAAGGCTGTGCTGTTTTGCTGAAAAAAAGAGAGAAATCGCTTATTAAAGTGTTTTCTTATAAATGTAGAAACAGAAAAGCTGTAATTTGATTTCTCCTGACTGAAAAATAGAGTATAAACAAGCTCAGATTTTCATATCACTAGAACTAAAGTTGTCATAGAGAACTTGGGTTAACTGTTTCTTACATTCCCTGCCAGCCTAAGGCACATTTCCTGTTCTGCTCAGATATCAGAGATAAGAACAATCTCTTTAAATAGAACTGTTGGTAATGGTTAACTGGTGTCTAACATAATATAATCACAGTGGTAATTAAAATCTACAGGTGCAGCTGACATCTGCCATTATTATTTTCACTGGAAGGCTTCGTTTCATGTGTCATCTACCCTCAGATGAATTTTTCTTTTATTTTCACCAAAAGGAACATGCTAACATAGCAAAAAAATGTAGCCTACATGGCATCCTGTGCTGTAGCAATAATTGCCTTGTGGTGCAATTAGAATTAGAAAGTGAGACCTTGTGCTCAGTAGGGCTGAAGGCACAGAGCATGAGGTTAGGGGCCCTTTGAGTCCCTCATTGGGGCAGCTTTCTAAAGGGGAAGATAAAGTCATTTATAATGCCCTTTGCAAAAGACAGATCTCAGAGGGGTTTGTCCAACACTGACAGCTGTGCTTGGTGACACTTGCTGGTTGGTCCATGCTTTTCTGTTTCCACTGCCTGTTTCTGGTGAAGGCAGCTTGGAGAATTTAGTGCAAACACAGCTCCACTTTAGCAGGGTCAGTGCAACCTTTGCAGTGCCAGAATAGCTCTGGTTTTGAGCCAGGGGGTTCAGGTATGGTATTCTCATTTTTAAATAACCAAACAAAAGCACTCAGAGATTTGTGTTTGAGTGTTGAACTGCAGAATGCAAAGGACCAACGGGTGTTCTTGTCTCAGTCCATTTGGATCCCTCACATTTGCAGAGCAACATAACCTGTAAATTAAAGTTAATTTCATGAGTTTGCTGGGCAGGAAAACAACCAACCACTCAATCCTTTTGTAGTGACTAATGTAGCACAGGAATTCACTGGTTCTTCACTTAGTTCATGAGGTTTCTAACTCAGCACTTCTCTAGTTCATAACTGGTGGCTTGCCAAACCAGCAGTCAGTGTTCCTCCTCTGCTGCAGTGCAGGGGTGGCACTGGGAGCACCTCTGTCCTTGGTGTCATCCAGCCTGGAAATGTGATCTGTGCCATTGCCATCAGGCAGGGATGTGAGGAGCTGCCAGGCACACAGCATGAAAGGGTGGTGGCTGCAGGGGACAGCAGGCTCTGGGTGGCAGTGGCTGCATTTTATTCCTTCCTGCACACCTTGTTTGCCGTGGTGCCCTCACTTGAGGGAGCTGCTTCCCAGCCTACACCAGGCCTCAGCTTGGCAGGCTTGCTGCTTGGGGCAAACAGAATATTCTTTCATGCACAGCCTAAACCCCTTTGTTTCTTTTTATAAGTCATTGGAAATTGTTTTTGCAAAGGGTGCAAAAAAAAAAGGCTTGTGTAAAAGAAAGGCTGCATGAATTACAGTGTCTGAGATGCATTGTTTGACAGCCTTGACTAAAAAATTATATGGTGTAAAGGATATTCTCTGAGTAATAATTTACTTCTAATGAGATGTTGCCTCCCAAGTACTTTTGGAGTATTTGTAGGCTCTAGATTTTGCTTTTAGAATACAGGCAAGTCTTGTGTTCCCTCAATGATACTGACTATGTCTTTAGAGTGGCAATGAAAATTTCAGACAGTTTTTAACATAGCACCTGAAGCCACCTGTCACAGGAAAACATGAGAGGTCAGAGCTGGGCACAATTTCTGATCCTCTTGGAGTGCTCGAAAGATTTGGGCCTGCCCTAAAAGTAGAGTGTAGGAATGCTACCCTCAGCTGGTTCTGTTTAGTAAATACCTGATGATTTTTATCTCTTACCCGTCAGGTTGTATGGAAGAAGCAGCTGGCATTTGGAACACCCAGAGGCTTTTGAGTGACTTTTAATTGGGCATAATTATGGCTCACCCTTTGCAAAGGGAATGAAGGCATTTCAGGTGCAGAGTGACTTTGAGGATGCATTACTGGGGGGTCCGTGCAAAGGATCTGTTCTCAGGTGGGAGCTGTGGTACAAAGCCACACAGAGAGAGCAGGACAGGGTTATTAGTGCTGCTGCTGTTGTGTGAGTGTTCATTGCTGTGTGTGTGGGCTCAGAGTGGGATCCCCATCTCTGTCAGGGTGCCTGGGTGGGAGAGCACAGGTTAGGGAGCACTGCAGTGTGAACACTGCAGCTGGGGATCTTCTGCCATGGTGGCACAGATCTGCTCTGCCCTTGGTGCACAGGATGCTGCCAGGGACACTGGGCAGGGCCATGGGTTTTGTTAACAAGTTCAGTACTCTGTTCTTTTAGGTAACTGGATTCCCAAACCTTTCAGCTGTGCCCCTGACCCTCTCTAGGCTCATCTGCATGGAAGTGCTTTTCTTTCAGCACTGCAGCCTGCTCTCATTTCTCTATTTCCCCTTCTACCTTGGGAATGCTCTGGGACCAGGGGCTCTTACCCCACGAGGGGATCAGCCTGTGCAGACACGAGAGTGTGGCCTAGAGCTGGCAGGTTCCTGGAAATCCTGGCTAGAATAGGATTTCTAGAAAGGAGAGCTTCCCAAGGGCAATCAAGTTGGCTTTTACAGCACCTCGCAGGAGGTGTTGGATTTTGACCCTTTTTCTATCCAAGTGCAACAGCTGAAAGCATAGCAACATTTAGCAGCCTGTCTTTGAGTGGAACTGACTTCCACGTTGTCGTTTCTCCTCTTCATAAGTGTCTGAGGTGGTTTCCTTTTGGTTTTGGGGTGCTGTCCTTCCCTCAGTTCTAGAAAGAAAGCTGACTTTGCAGTATTTCACCACTGGATGGTGGATACAAGGAGACAGTTAATTTGAGGTACATGGTGATTTAGGCTGAGCTTGTGTTGCATCTGCTTTCAAAATTTAAAAATTTGCTTTCAGTCTAACTTGAGTGGCAATCTGATAATAGGGGTGGCTGTGCCTTGGTTTCAGTCACTTTTCAGAAGCTGTGCTGTTTGAAGAATGGCACAGAAGCTCCTTGAGTGTGTCTTTATTGCCACATTCTGGAAAGGGAGAGGAATAACCCAGGAGTAATTCCTACAAACATCACATCCTTAGTTTTTGACGTGCTGACTCTATTTTTGTACAGGTACCTACTGAGATTGGCAACAGAAGATGAAAGTGTGTGCAGAGCAAAAATAGTAATTCTCTTGATGCTCTTGGGGAGATGGCTCTGCTTCACTCTCTTTTCTCCATTATTATTTTGCATTTTCTCTAAATAGCCCATTTACACAGGCACTTCCATCTCCTGGGGCGTGGTTTTTTAGCTTGTTCTTGTCAGCAGTGAGTTTGAAGAAAGAAAAATAGCTTGGAATAAGCAATTGGCAAGGCTGATATTTCTTCAAAGTGCTCTCTAGAATGTGTGGGCACCTTGAATTAAGCAGCATCTTTATTTTAATGAAAGCAAGGTGGAGCTTTTGAAACCCTAACCATAATCTGTACCAAGTGAAGGCACTGAAATTTTGGGGAGGTTGTTGGTTTTGGGTTGGTTTGGGTTTTTTTTGTTTGGAGTTCTTATGGTGAATTTTAGTAAGAATGTTTAAACCATGACCAGGTGTTTTCTAATCATCTACTTTCAGATGCATTACACTACAACCAGAGCAGCTTACTGAAGAATTACACATAGGGAAAAGGATTTTTATAGATGCTGTATTATCTTTTGATACTTTGTATATAATTCATGTGTTACGTACAGCATATAAACTGTATGTCTATATTGAAATAAAGATTTATTTTATTTATATATAAACACAACCAAGGGAACTAGAACAGACAAAGGATCTCAGATTGTTGTCCCAAAACTGGGTTCTCTCACCCAGTGTGCAAGGAGCCAGTGCACACACAGCCCAGCTGTTTGATTTATTTGTAGTTTATTTATAGTTCTGCTCCAACAGGGGTGCTGTGGGTAAAGCTAGCACTGACAGCCAAAAATACAAGCATATTTATCCAGTTTGATTATTCACAGTTCTGCATAATGAGTCTGCAGCACTGCTTGGCTAAGCTGCTCCTTGCTTAGCTGTCTGTCCCTGGATTTAAGGGTACAGCACATTCTAAATTCACATTTGGTGTTAGGGGCTCCCCTCACGGGCAGGTGGCCTCAGCTTCAGAAGGAGCCAGGTTCACCAGAGGACAAACTCTGAAGTATTGCCAAACCCCAGCAGCCCAAAGCTGGTTTGGGCTGACATGTAACCAGTCTCTTCCCCTTATCTCCTCGTTTTGGTGACCTTTTGGCCCATTCTGCATTCTCCAGGTCAGGGTGTGCTCCCTTTTCCCAGAACAAGCTCTCCCTCCCCCTGTACGTGTGTCTCCTGTGCACTTTGGGGTGTGTTAGACCCTGTAAGGTGGGGGCTGTAAAGCAGGGACTTGCTGATGGAATCAGGGAATATTCTGACTGGGAAGGGACCCAGCAGGGTCACTGAGCCCTGCCCAGGACAGCCCAGGGTCACTCCCTGACCCAGCAGGGTCACTGAGCCCTGCCCAGGACAGCCCAGGGTCACTCCCTGACCCAGCAGGGTCACTGAGCCCTGCCCAGGACAGCCCAGGGTCACTCCCTGACCCAGCAGGGTCACTGAGCCCTGCCCAGGACAGCCCAGGGTCACTCCCTGACCCAGCAGGGTCACTGAGCCCTGCCCAGGACAGCCCAGGGTCACTCCCTGTGCCCAGAGCGTGTCCAGGCGCTGCTAGAGCTCAGCCAGGCTGCTGCTGTGCCCCCTGCCCGGGGAGCTGCTCAGTGCCCAGCCCCCTGTGGGTGAAGAACCTTCTCCTGACATCCAACCAACCCTCCCCTGACTCAGCTCCAGGCTGTTTCCTTCTTCTTCCCCTCTCTGAAATGGAATCTCCTTTTCAGCACCTGTCACCTCTGTAATGAGTCTGCCTTCTGCAGCATGCAGGTAGATTTCAGTCCTAAATTTTAATTCATGTAAAGCAACAACAGACCTTAGGCATTTCCTGAGAGTGCTTCTGAAACAGGTTAAAGTATGAGGGGGGCACTTCAATATTGGTGCCACTTTCTCGGTATTATTATTGCTTTCTGTTTTTTCCCGTGTTTTTTCATCATGCTTGAAATCACACATAAAGCTGGCAGCATTAGAGCATTATCTGTTGTGCAGCAGAACAGAGCAGAGGGGTTACTTTCATGAAAGGTAACTTTAATGAGGTAACTTTTTCTCTGAGTGTGGATTTTTAACAACCTTTGTGTATTTAATAACTTGAAGCCAGTGTCCCACTGCAGGTGCTCCCCATGGACAAAGACAGTGTAGATATTTGAAGTGTATACTGTACCTTTTTTGGCAAACTTGACTCTATTAAAAAAGAAAAACTAACAAACCCAACCCATTTGGACTGTGTGCAATAACAAGCAGCTTTGTGATGTTTTTTTTTTTCTTCAGGTGAGAAATGTGTTTTGTATGAAGGCAAAGGAAGGCAGGAAGAAATCAGTGCGTGCCTTGGTGGCTGTTGGGAATGGCAAAGGGGCTGCAGGTATGTGCATTTATTGTATGTGCAGGGTAACACCTGGTGCTGCCATGTTTTGTGGGAGCTTTGATAATTTAGTATTCATGGCCAGCCAGAGTTCTGCTGAACTTTGCTTGTGTGAAAGATTCAAGGTCTCCTGTGTTCCTCCAGCTGAATTTAGCTTGCACTTGTGAGTGGAGGAAAATTTATAGAGGAAGGTTCTCTTGCAGAAAGATGTGTTACTCTGAAAAAACTCTTCCTTCCTCGTCTTTGGAAAGGTTCTTTGTGGAGAGTGTTGTCACTGTAATCCAGATGTCCTAAATGATGGAACTGAAGCTGTCCCAGGCTTTTTTCCTTCATTCCTTTCTTCATTTTTAAGCAGAGTGGACTTTTTCTTTTGTCTGAAGCAGTCACCACTGCTCAATTGTTTGAAACAAAGTTTGGTCAAGCACACAAAAACAGCTTAAGCCTTATTTTTCCTTGAACAAGCAGTTGGCATCAGATGTTAGGTGTTGATAACTCCTGAACTGTTTTTTTCTGATTTTCTCTGAGCCCCTTGCTGAGTATGATCTGTGCAGTGGAGTGGAAATTTAAATACTAAACGTGGCTGTGAAGTTCTTTGGTTTTTTCCCCTTTTCTTTCTGAAGAGCATCTGCATCATCTGTTTCTCAGCAATAAAATGCCTCTTTCTGTCTTGCAGGTTTTGCCATAGGGAAGGCAGGTGACAGGACAAATGCTTTAAGGAAAGTATGTTGATTGATTTTTTTTTTTGATTGATGACAATTACAAATAAGTCATACCTGCACTTAGGGGGTTTTTTCCTAATAATCAATATAATGTGTAGTCTTCACAAAGAAGTAGGTCCAAGTGTTTGCTTTGTCTGTCTTGGTGCAGATAGTCCTGGAATGGTTTGGGCTGGAGAAGCCCTTTAGGATCATCCAGTGCAGCTGTTGGTGTCACACTGCCCACGTCCCTCGTGCCTGTGTGCACACCTCAAACTCCTCCAGGGAGGGTGGCTGAGCCACTGCACTGGCAGCTGGTCCTGCTTGGGAGCCCTTTCAGGGGAGAAACTCTTCCCATCTAAACCTCCACTGGCACAACTTGAGGCAGTTTCCTCTCACCCTGCCCCTTGCTGCTTGGAAAAGAGAGCGACCCCCACCTCACTTCAGTCCCTTCTCTGGGATCTGCAGGGAGCAGCAGGGTCTGCCCTGAGCCTCCTCTTCTCCAGACTAAACATTTCCATTCCCACAGAGTTTAGGTGTGGCAAATCTGTTTTCCTAAGATGTTTCTCCTTTTTTATATCTAATTAACTCAATAATGGTAAATTGCAAATGCTTAGCAGAAGAACTCAAGGAGAAAAATGTTTTCTGCTTTTATTCCCTAGGCTAAGAATAAAGCAATAAGCTCCTTGCACTTTATAGAGCTGTATCAGAACCACACAAGTAAGTATTGTTCTTTCAATGGAAGCACTGAATATGCCAGCAAGAACTGGCTGCATAAAAGAATGTTACATCAGGTTTTTATGATCTGATGCATTGTATTATAATTCTTGACAGCCTGGTCTAGTTGGAGGTTTCTCTGCTCACTGTGGAGGGGTTGGACCAGCTGACCTTTAAAAGGTCCCTTCCAACCCAAACAATTCCATGGTTCTGTGCTTAAAATTTGGATACTTAATGCATAATATTTCAGGTCTTTATAGCAAGATTAGATCTTTTCTGGCACAGTTTGAGTTCAGATGCTGTCAGGGCATTTTTCTTTGCAGTGACCTCCTGTGCTTTTCCCCTTTCTGTGCCAGGAGAGATGATTCCCTGTGGCTCAATCCATGGGTGCTGAGCCAGCAGCCAGGGGAGCCTCTCTGGAGGGTCAGCCTGATCTTTCCTGGTGTTTCCTGGTGGTACTCTGTGTGGAAACCCCAGTAATGCTGATGCCTGTGGGGAAATCTTAGGTTAAAAACCAGATTATTTAAAAAACATGAGTTAAATTGTATCATGTGAGCTCAGCTCAAGACTAAATGGGGCTCACTGGAGGCACACCTACCTGTTTTTCAATACTAACATAGGATTCACAGGTATTTCAGCATTCATAATCTATTCCAGAAATTTACCTGGACTAATTGTCCTCTTTAATAAGTCAGGGGAGAGTAAAACCAACTTCACAGTTCAGAAAAAGAAAGCTACTGGCTGAAGCTTTTCTAGAAGGAAAAATTTATCTGTAATGCCTTTTT
The DNA here is from genome assembly GCA_013397155.1 of Irena cyanogastra. Classification (NCBI taxonomy): domain Eukaryota; kingdom Metazoa; phylum Chordata; class Aves; order Passeriformes; family Irenidae; genus Irena; species Irena cyanogastra. Next base: position 152,610 of record VWZV01003274.1, read on the forward strand.
TCCCCTCTCCAGTTTACCACGACATTTCTGTGAAATTTAAAAGGACAAAAATCCGCATGAAGAAACAAAACAAAGGTAATTAAAGAAGTTTAAATTTTGATTTTTTTTAATTACTGACTGGTATTTATTTGGTGAACTTAAACTTACGTAGTGTCTGGTCTACCATGTTTTAAATGTTGAAAACCATCAGTCATTTTTCTTTAGAAATACCTCCTGTTGCTGCCATGGCTTTGCTCTTGCAAACTGGGATTTGTCCCTTTTACACTGGTGGGAGCTCTCTCCCTCTTCCCAAGTGTAATTCCTTCAGTTCTGAGTTACCTGGGTGTGGACCCTGCTCCTGCTCCAGCCACTGGTGGGTTTGTGTAGCGCTGTAAATTCTCACACCCCTCCCACTCCAGGTCTCCCTTTCTTTACAGCCTTGGTGTTGTGAGGTCAGTTTGATCTTCTTGGAAGTGGCACCTGAAGTTTCCTGATAGCTCATCAGTTAGGGGGGTGGTTTTTCTCCTTTCCTTGTCTCTTTGGGTTTTTTTCAGTTCTGTGTCTCTGTATATTTTGTTTCTGGTTTCCCCTTTCTCCCTCAATTTCTAACTGACAATCAGATAACCTCACTAGAATAAACACTCCAGCCCTTTTCTGTGGCTTTTCAGCCATGTGGTCCTCAGGATGTATTTATTTTCTGTGTCCTTTACTCAGCAGCAGCAAGACTGTCCTGCAGTTTTTAAAGATCACTAGTGCTAAGCCATGTGAAACAAACCTCTCTGGAGCAAAAGCAGACTCTTCAAACAGATAACTCCTCCATTAAAACCTGGCAAGTCTAATAAAGCATTTGCAGTTCATGCCAGTGCAGTACAGTTATGTATTGGAGCTGATAAAATCTCCATCTCTGGGGTGGAGATGGATGCAGATGACACACAAACCTCTGTTGTGTTTGTATATTTTGAAATATGTTTGTCTGTCCTTCACTCTGTGCCACTAAAGTGATGACAGAGTATAACTCATTGAATTGCTGGGCCAGGGAAGGGGAAGTGATGCCTCTGCACAGCCCCCGGAGCCACTTTTAACATCTAATGTGTTCTGCCATGCTGGGTAACAAAAATAACAAAGAAGATACCTCAGTGCTCTCTTCTGAGTAAATTGTGTGCTTACAAATAACCACACAATGCTCATTTATGGTTTTTTCCCCCAGGGTATGGTCTGCATTGCCACCGAGCCATTATCACCATCTGCAGGCTAATTGGCATTAAGGACATGTATGCCAAGGTCACTGGATCCAAAAACTTGATTAACATCACCAGAGCTCTCTTTAGAGGCTTGAGCCTACAGGTGGGTGCACTCCCAGTGTCCATTAGGGATGGGGACAGAAGGGGATGGATGTTGTAATCATTTGTGGTTTATATTATAGTTTATATTCCAGGCTTAAAATGAAATAATTTACAAAGAGCAAACAAAATCAGCAAAGGGGATAATTCCTCAGCAGTTTTGTGCCGTTGTCCAGTCAGGAACAGCTGTGTGGAACTCTGCCTGTCCCACAGCCAGGTGACATCTGAATTCCTGGGCTTTCATTTGGGGTGGTTTGGTGACTACTGAAAAGTCCAGGGCAGAGGGAACTGTGGGCTAGGCTTGGTTGCTGCTGCTTGTTTGTGTTCTCAGTTCTCACTGCACAAGGACTGAAGCCCCAGCTGCTTCTGTTGCTGCTGTAGCTGAGGCCTCTGAATGTCAGTCAGGGAGGTGGTGGTGTTCCCTCCACCCAAGTGCTCACAGTGGAGATGTCTCTGTCTGAGCCAGCTGCCTGGGATTGATGCAGAAGCTCCAGCATGCAGCATTCCATCCTGCTTCCTTTGAACAGCAGCCTCAGGATGAGTCAGCCCTCTGGAAATACCTGGTTATCTCATTTGTTTGCAGTTTTGGTGGCTGCCAAGGTTTAGCTGCTTCCATTCCCAGTACAGCCCTGCAGAGCTGTAGCTGTCAAGTCTGTCACCCTGTCCTGGCCAGTGTCACCAGTTCAGCCTCAGGAGGTGAGGGGGTTGTGATCCTCCTTGCCTGATGAGAGTCACAGATCCCAGGCTTAGCAATACCTCAGGGCAGTCACACCTGGGGAAGTTTGGCTTTGTATTCTCAGTCATTGTGTCTGAGAGTCTCCCAGAGAACAAACAAAGGCCTGCTGTATGAATTACTGCTTTAAGAGTTATGCACTTGATATGTTTTCCTCACTGCCCTGGGTAGGAAACATTTCCTGTCACCAGTAAACATTCACTGTGTAAAATCTGAGTGTTACCAAAACACCTTCTAGGCAGGGGAGAGGCGTAGTTGAAAATAATGTTACATTCCTGTCTTTATGTTAGCTAGTGCCACCTGTCTGGGCAGTAACAGGCACTTTGCTGTTGTCAAAGCTAAATTTATATCCCCATGAAGAGATAGTACCATGCAGGAGTATTTCTAAGATGCCAACAGGCATGTTTATGGGCAGGACATGTCTTCCCAGAAGCAAGTTCCTCTGGGATGACCCTGTAGGGCTGACTGATGTATCTGAGGTCTGGCTATCTGAATTTTTGCCCAGTAAGATAAGCCTGACAAGTCATTTCATTTGCACAGTGCTTCAACTGGTTACTAGGAAATGATCTTTTGGGGTCTGTTTCCCCTGCCCCACATGGCAGGTAGGTTCTGGCCTGAAGGAAAGCCAGGCTGTGCACCGTTGTTTAGGCTGTGTTTCCCTGCCCTGCCCACAGGAGACTCACCAGCAGCTGGCAAACCAGAAGAGCCTGTACGTGGTGGAGTTCCGGGAGGAGCAGGGCCCCCTGCCCATCGTGGTGGCCCTGCCCGAGGGCACCGTGCGGGAGGAGCCCGAGCCTGAGGAGGAGGTGCCAGACACGCAGCTGGAGTGGAGGGAGGTGAAAGCAGAGCAGGGGATGCTGAGATCCCCCTGGGCCCGGGTCAGACGGGCGGCGTGCTGACAGCTCTGGCCCCTGTGGCTGCACTCAGGTGCAGCTGGGAAAGCCTGGCTCAGGGCTCAGGGCTCAGGACAGGGGGCTGGGCTCGAGTGTCAGGGAGGGCAGCAGGCTCTCGGTGCCCCCCGTGTCACTGCTGCCATCCGGGAGCTCTGTTTGCTCTCCATGGTTTCCTGAGCCTGTCTGAGTGGGAATGTTCAGAGGGAAGCACTCAGAGGGTGTCTTGCCTCCAAGCACACATTTACTCCATTCCAGAGGAAGGTGTGTAATCGAGGGCTCCCACGTTTCTTTCACAAGCTCTTTGGGAAACTGCTGAAAATACAAGATTGTGAAAGCAATAAAGAATCATCAGAGTGAGTTTAGTTTGGGTTTGTTTGGTTTTTTTTGGTTTTTTTTGCAAAATGCTGGTGCCTGGAGATGGTGAAGCAAGCAGCAGTAGTGGGAGCTCGGGGGTTAAATCCTGTGGCTCCCAGTCTGTGAGTGCCTGTCATGGCATCTCCCCAAATACCAAAAGATGCTTGGGCCCCCTCTTTTGTTAGTATGGGAGAAAATACCTTAGAAGTCCTTCAAGACCAGCCTGGCAATTTACACTTGGAGTTGTGATGTTAAAGCAATGTTTTACACTGGTTTCAGTGCAGGTTTCTAAAGACAGTTGTGTATAGACAGACAGGCACAGTCAATTCAGTTGAGTTTTACCTCACTCTTGCAATGGAAATTCCAATTCCAAGGCCATGCCTGCTGAGCAGTGGGATGAAGGTTTTATTTCCTGTTTGCCAGGAAAAAAAGTACCTTCAATACCTCACTCAAAATACACCTTCAGTAGGGATTTCCAGGTGTTCAGGTTGCTAAGTTTCTTGTCACCAGCACATCAAGCTGCTGTGGGGGAATGTGTGCTGGCATCTCTGGTTAGGTCCCTACATAAAATTAATCTTTTGTGGCTTTGCTGTTCCCACTGGTTTGTTCATATTCACATAGGGGCTTGTGTAGATGTTCTAGTCAGCACACAGATTGCTGATCACTCACAGAGCTGGCTGTAAAATGAGAAACTCCTGCATTTTCCATGGAGCTGGCCATAATTTTCTATTAAAAATCAAATTATTCTCCTGCAATTCAGGAGAAGATGGAAGTTGTGCTAACTCATTGCATTGCTGGAGGCAAGGTATCCACCGTGCAAATATTTGGAGAACAGTTAACATGGTGGTTAAACCACTTAGTTAAGCAAGAGCAACCAAGATTACAATCTGGGCATAGTTAATGAATGTGTCTGCAATCTTGTTTCTAATAGGAGCTGAGGCTTTGCCTGCCTTCAGGTGCATAGATTGGTTTAACTAGCATGTAATTGCCTGCTCTCCAGAGCAGATGCCTGCAGCCCTCCTTGTCCTGCTGAGGAAGCTGGAGAAGAGCAGAGAGGAGAATTCCACTTCCACAGCCCGATGGAACCTGGTGGTGGCTGCAGGGCCACTGTAGGCCCAGTGTTCCAACAGTGTAATGGGACTTGTAAATGCTCTGAGAAAAGCCTGATTTGTGGCCTTTTCGATGGGCTGCTGCATCCAGTTCCAGCTGCAGGGGAATCCCAGCCTGGGGAGCTGGCATTCCTGAGCACGTGCAGGGCACGGCTGGAGCAGCGCCACGTTTGGGGCCAGGCTGGGAGCAGCACCCGGCTCTTCTCCTGGCTCTCCTCCCGGCTCTCCTCCCGGCTCTCCTCCCGGCTCTCCTCCCGGCTCTCCTCCCGGCTCTCCTCCCGGCTCTTCTCCCGGCTCTCCTCCCGGCTCTTCTCCCGGCTCTNCTCCCGGCTCTCCTCCCGGCTCTCCTCCCGGCTCTTCTCCCGGCTCTCCTCCCGGCTCTCCTCCCGGCTCTCCTCCCGGCTCTTCTCCCTCCTTCCCGCAGGGCTGGGCCGATGCTGTGGGGGTGGCACTCCACAAACAGGGTGGGGACAGGAGGACAGGGAGGGGGACTGGTGCAGACTGGTGTGAACTGGTGTGGGGCAGGCAAAGGGAAAGCAAAGGGCAAAAGCAAGGCAGGAGGAAGGAGGCTGGGGCCGTGCCAAGGCGCGGGCTGTAAATGTGATGGCCACAAGGCACAGGGACAGGGACGTGAGGGGATGGGCAGCACTGCTGGGTGCAGGAGTGCTGGGCACGCCTGGCTGCAGCAGGAACAGAGCTCATCCCAAGGCCCAGGGTAGGGCTGCAGAGCCCAGGGTAGGGCTGCAGATCCCTGCCTTTGTGAACACATCCAAGCAGAAAGGCATCTTTGTGTTCCAGTGCCACAGTCAGGGGCGTTAATAGAACCTGGGCACCAACACCCCTGCACACACCCCATGATGATGGGATGATGAAAACAGTTTTTACAGGTGGATGTTGAACTTGAGAGCTTTGTGCCATTGTCCAAAGTGGCTTTGAGTTCCCTCCCTGCTCTGAAAAGGGATTTCTCTTTCCACCTGTTGCAACCAGTTCCCTGTTGTCACAGTAACACAAGCAAAACAAGTCAGGCTGGTTTTCAGCTAGGAAAAGAACTCCACAAATGTTTTCCTTTGTTTGCAATTAAAAAGCTTCAAACCAAACCCATGGTGACAAGTCACAAGTTTCCCTGGATATGAAGCAACAGAGGAGCCTCCAAATCAACTTTTATTTCCCTCTTGTCCTCTAGTCCTTGTTGTTATCCAGGAACTTCAGACTTCAAATGGAAGCATTTTTGCCCCACAAGCTGGAAGAGATAATTTGGCACCACTGTTTTTAGGCACCTCTAACATGTTGAAAACATCCCTTCCTTGGTCTAAACCTCATTTCAATTAATTCATTGTCATGGTTTAACCCCAGCTGGCAGCTGAGCTCCACACAGCCACTCAGCCCCCAAGGTGGCCCTGCCCTGTCAGGGTGCAGAGCTCCTGGGGCTGTGCCTGGGTGCAGCAAAGGGAAAAAGCAGCAAGGACTCACCCATTGTCACAATCCCAGCAAACCCATCTTTATTAGTGACACCATGGCAGTGTGAGAGAGCAGCCTTTCACCAAATGCAGGAGTGGATTGCCTCTGCTGGTTGAGGATTTCATTCTTACCACCCAGAGAATTTTCCTACAGCCCACAGGGCCCCTTCCAGGTTGTGCTCTGTAGGGGGACCAAAGGCAGTGGTAATTCCTGCCCTTAAGGTTGTACCTCAGAATCCAGCAGCACCCTTCAGGGGCTGCAGTGATCCACACTGCTCCTGAGCCAAGTTAAATACTGTCCCCCCATTGCTCATCTCAAGGCAGAGAAGGCATTTGCAGAAACTGCATGAAAATATTAGTTTGTACGGTGGTTTTGTGGGGGGAAACAGAAAAATGGGCACACAGCAATTAAAATGACAGTTTGGTGCTTGTTCACTTTTCCCCTGATACCACTAACAACCTTGGACACATAAAGATGCAGTCCAGGGATATTTTAGCCCTTTGAACCCAACTATACTATGTTTTTTTAAAGCTGGATGGCTTTTTTTTTTTTTGCCTTTTTTTTTTGGCCCCAGCATCAAACTGTACCCAGCCTGTAAGATATTAAAGAGAAACAGATTGTGCCAAGATATTCCTTTCTCTGGCAGGCTCCTTCTCGTCATCACCAAGATCCCCCATAAAAAGCTGCTTGTTGCTAGGCTGTACATTAAAAAGGAACCCCAACCCCAGCCTGGAGACGGCAGCCCTTGTTCCCGGCGCTGTTCAGGCTCTCAGGACGATTTCCATCGCAGCAGCGAGAACCCCATGTGGATCACATAAAGCAGGGTGGCCACGAATGCAAATACCTGTGATGGAAAAACACAGCAGGCAGTCAATCCTCTGTTGCAGGTGCCACTCCAGCACCGAGCACATGCCTTGTGACATGCCACGTGTCTGGGGACATCCGTGCATGGGGAGACGGTGACTGGTTTCTCCCTCCCCTCCCCAAACTGTTGGTGCCAACAAGGATTTGAGGCCACTCCAGAGCACCTGCTGCCCTCCTTGCCCTCCTGCCAGGCACTCACCACAGCAGCAATGTTCTCCCTGTACTTCAGTGTCGGGGTAGAGCCAAGGACATAGGTCGTGTAGGCTTCCAGCACGGCAGCGCTGAGGTAGAACAGCGCTGCTGTCTCGTGGTAGGCGACATCCTGAGGAACAAGGATCACACAGTCACCTCCGAGGGGGCCACGCTGCCATGCAAGCATCCCCAGGCTGCGTCTGGAGTGCAGCAGCAGCAGCACCCCTCTCTGCAGGGCACAGCCAGCCAGGGGAGGCCCTGGGGTTGGCACAAGCACGTACCAAGGTGACCCAGCAGCTGCCGCCGCCGTGAGCCCCGCAGAAGTAGAGGCACAGGAGGAAGATGGACGCGACGAAGCAGAACACGGAGACAAACATCACCCAGCCCTGCAGCATGGGGCCTGGGACCTCCGAGGATGCCACCAGGATCCACACGAGGCCCCCAGAGATCTGCAAGTCAAAGTGGGGGACAGGCTGAGTGTGGGATATGCACGCCTCTGGCACTGCACATGGCAGCAGCCCACGAGTTCTTCCCACCCTCCACTTGAAAATGGGTATTCAACTGGGAGTGAATCTGCCACTGATCCTGACCCCAAAAAAATTCCTCACTGGTGCCACTGCCACTCACACCCTCCTTACAGCAGTGTGCTCAGGAGGCTGGTTCAGACCCTTCCGAGGGCTGGCTTTAATCTACAAGGAGGCTGATTCAGGAGAGGTGTGTTTGCTTCACACCCAGTGTCTCAGATCCCTGCCAGGAGCAGTGTCAAACCCAGCTCACCTGCACTCACAAAGGCCACGTGCAAACATCACTCTGAAAGGAGAGAACAGGCTGAGGAGAGGTTTGACTCTCTGGGCAGGGGAAAAGAGCCCAAGGCTCCCAGCTCCTGCTTGGGAAAGGAAGCTTGTGTTGTGCTGCTCCAGCTCTTTGGGTCATCCTTCATTGGCTACACCTGAGCTGCACCTGGTCCCAGCTGCTGATGTAGGAGCAGGTGGGACGGTCTCAGCCAGCCTTGGGAGTTTGCCATGGGTTTTCTGGTGCTACACAGGGACAGCTGAGTCAAGGGGTTAAGTAAGAAATGTAGTTAGCAATGGTCATATACTGTGATTAGAGCTTAACAAGGAAATCAGTTGATACCAGGTGGTGATAACTGAAACAAGGTTAGGAATAACAGGTAATTTACAAGTATTGTAAGAGTGCAGAAGCCATAAATACCACTGACTTCTAAGAATGAGAGAAGGTTTGGGCTGTGACCAGCAAGTCAAGGAACCCTGCCAGCTTGACACGGGTGAAGAGTTCACCATGAGGAAGATGTCTTACTTCCTCCCCAGAAGCCCACTGGCCCAATTAAAGAGGACAATTGGGCAGCCATAATGGACATTCAGCTAATTATAATACTAGGCAAGAGCTAATGTTTATGTAATAAGCATAATAGAAACCAGCCTGGAAACCATTTGAATATGTAAAACCTTTCCTCTATAAATAGAGAGCAGGAGTCTGCAACTCCTCACACATGTCTTTGGAAACTATTCCTCATGTGTCCAGCACTGCAATCAATACCCTTCTTTTCAACTTTGGTTAGTCATTCTGTCCGTGCTTCACAGCTGTGTCTAGGCTCCATCCCTCCACCAGCAGACTCCTGCACGAGAGGATGGGAGCATGATGGTCAGTGCTGTGGAATGTCTGCAGTGCAAGTGGTGCCTCTGCACTGAAATGCTCTCAGTAGCTTTTCTGTGCCACAAATCAGCCCAGTTGTTTCTTGGACCTGTGGAAAGTTTAGTCTGTGATAAGGAGCTGAGCCCACACTGACCAGTGCTGCTGTGGGGACCTATCCCTCACCACCAGCCAGTCAGGGATTCAGGCAAGCATCCAGAGGTAGGAGAGCCTTGCTGGTTCTAAGGTCATTCTGATCCTTGTTTGGCCAGTGTATCCCAGTCAGCATCCAAGTGCCAGCTCATACTCATTTCCATTTCCATGGCATTTCCATTTCCTTCCAGGCATTTTGCAAGTGGAAGGTAAGTCTCTGATTTATGATAACTCAGAAAATGCTACATCATCTTTGTCACCCCACAGCTGTAGGAAAGTTCGTTGGTGCCATTATGCAAATGGACACATTACATCAATTATGTGGTTGAGATGGGGCAAAGACCTGAGTGAAAATGGGTCCCTCAAAGTGCTGCTGTTCTGGTCCCTCTTGTAACAACCAAAGGCTAACACTTGAATACTAATCCAGCTCTTTTAATCACTCATGTGCTGACACAATGAGTGTTGCAACTAAAAATCCTGGGGAAAAGCATTATGGCTGCTCCATTAAAATCAGGCACAAATTACAGTGAGGCTGGGGAAAGAAGCACCACAGCTCACTTACTACCTCTCACCATCTCTCCTTCCTGCAGGCTGTGGTTACATACTCAGAAAAGTCTGTTTGACATGGTTTGATTATTGACTTTGGTTTTATGGTGAAGACTCATAAAAAGGAAGGAATGATTGAGAAGCTGTCAATAACTCACAGCAGGATATGGACAGCAGTCTACAAAAAGAATTGTGTCCTTTAGTTTTTACAAAGCACACGTATCTGCTTTCAGCTTGTTTCAGCTTCTCCACATAGGTTTGGGTATCCATGTGTGCAGAAAGTTCTTCAAATTAAATAGATTACAAGAATTAAACTGAGCCTCACAGTTTAAAAATGGTAGCTTTTGATCAGGCCATGGTGATGTGGCAATCATCTGAGCTGCAGCTAGGATCTTCTGAAAATTTCACAACCGTCTTAGCATTTAAAATGCCAGTTTTGTTTTGTTTTGTTACCACCTCTCCTCGTGGTAGGCAACCTGAGATTCCACTGAGGAATGAGAAACTCTTTATCCCTCTGAATGCTGTGATTGAAGGCAGCCGCCTCCTTTGTACACAGCAGAGGTCACGCAGCTGCACAGCCCAGAGTCTTCCTGGAGATGGAGAAATCCAGTCATGCAGCATTCCTCCTTCCTGGGTGGTTCCTGGCCCTTCAGGATGCACATTTCCAGATCTTACCCAAACCGAAGGACAGGCTCATTTCAGCAAGCTGCCCTGCCAAATGCCCTGGAGACAAGGATTGCAAACAAACAGCTCAAGGGGAATAAGCTCGCTGAGGCCAGCAGCAGGCTCAGCACCAGGACTAACAACTCAGAGGCAGGGGTGGCTGGCAAGTGTCAAAACCTCCAAGCACTTAACATCCTCCTTCCTGCAGCTGCAGCAAACCTCGACCTTGCTCTGGGGCAGAGCGCGGGTCTGCAGAGCACCATTGGAGTGGCTGAAGCAAAGCCTTTCTCTACATCCCCTTTGCTACATTGTTATCACCAGGAGAACCAAGGAAACACTGTGAATCCCGGGAGCCTGGACCAAGCTGGGTGACAGGAAAGGATTTGGTGCCAGATGACAAAGCTGAAGTTTTTAGCATGAAATAATCTGAATGCCATCCTACAATACTCAGCCAGAGCTTCCAGTGCTGGACCAAAGCACTCAGAATTTGGAAAAAAGCCTCCCAAGTTCTTGTGAGACGAGCATATTTCATGAGTGCGGCAGAGGACACAGGGAAAAGTCCAAGTTGAGATTCTGTATCTTACAACCTATGCTCAGAGCAAACGCTTTTAACCACACCTGCCAAAGCCATTAAGATTATGATCTCCTCCTACTCAATGAAGTTACAATGTGGAAAGAAGTTCCAGGGTGTTTGCTCACCCTTTGCTCACCTCTGGGTCAGCACACGCCCAAGGTCCAGCAGAGCGGCGCCCGGGGCTCGGGAACGCCGCGCTGGGGCAGCACGGCCTGGGCTGCTGCCAACAGCTCCCGCAGCTCCCCAGTCCCGCTCCGAGCCGCAGCTCATCAGTGCCCGCTCCGAGCTGCAGCTCATCCCCGCAGCTCCCCAGTCCCCGCTCCGAGCTGCAGCTCATCAGTGCCCGCTCCGAGCCGCAGCTCATCAGTGCCCGCTCCGAGCTGCAGCTCATCAGTGCCCGCTCCGAGCCGCAGCTCATCCCCGCAGCTCCCCAGTCCCCGCTCCGAGCTGCAGCTCATCAGTGCCCGCTCCGAGCCGCGGCTCATCCTCCGCCTGCCCCGTCCACCAGAACCACCTTCCGCCTCATGAACCCGCTCCGTTCAGCTGCTTTAAACCCACCAGCAACCCCCGGCGGCTTTTTAGGCAGGAAATCACAACGTTTTTCAAAGGCTCCGAGAAAATCCCACTGCAGACTAAAGGAGAACTTCAGAGCCTGTGGTTTCCTCCGAGGATGAGCTGCCCTCAGCCCCTTGTGATTCAAGGACCGGGCGTGGGTCCTGAGCCAGGTGTCTGGGGACAAAGTGTCACCCCTCGGACACCTGCGGCACAGCCTGTGCCGGGTGCCCGACCAGCAGCCACGGCCCTCCGCGGGGAAAGGCAGCACTCACGATTTCAGGGATGAAGAGCACATCTGGGAAGGTTGTCAGGACGGCCAGGCCGCTGGGCAAAGCGCTGGTGGAAGTCGAGGAGGACATCGGAAGCCTCTGGCAGGGTGATCAGCGGCCGCTCTGCTCCTCACTGCTCAGTGCAGCCTCCTCAGCTCTCCCTCTTTCTCTTCCTCCTTTCTTGCTCTTCCTGCTCTCGCTTCTCCCTCTTTTCTCCACTTCCTTCCCCGAGTAGTTTCGTCTCTGCTTCCTGCTGACAGATGAGGACAGCTGTGAGTGGCACAGGTGTGGCCAAACCCTGTGACCCGGAGTCACATGGGAGGTGTTCGGGAGATGCAGGGGCAGCCCCGGGGCGTTGGGAGCAGGGCTCGCCGAACGTGCCAGGCAGGTCCCTGGGCAGGGCCGAGTGGCACTGGGGTGACAGCTGAGGGCAGCAGGGGACACCTGTGCCCATCCACCTGGACAGCCTCACGTCCCCTTTAATTCACACAGTGAGCCAGTGTGGCCACGCCTGAGGTGGCCACAGCAGAGGACACGAGGGTGGCTGGTGGCCAGGGCAGGCCAGGATGTCACAGGGGGCAAACAGTGGGGCCTAGAAACATCCCACACACATCCAGGGATGAGGGCAATCAAACTGCAGGGCAAACTACCTCCATCATCTCAGGAGACTGGAAATGCCAAGGTAACACAAATGACCTAAAAGGATGAGACTTCCCAAGCAGTTTCACTTTTTAAATCTTACCTTTTCATCTGTAGTCCATGGGAGGAAGTCATTCCCCTTCTTCTCCATATGGAATATTTACTTCTTTTTAACACACTTGGGCACACAGCAAAAACCACAGAACTCCAGAAGCTGAGACCACAAAGTGCAAAGAAAGGACTTTCTTTGAGAAAGCAAGACAGTGTAAAAACTGTCCCTTGGAGCAAGCAGTGAGGCAGACGAGTGAAGGAGGCTGCAACATTGGAAAAATTGGGCAAATGCTTTTAACAAGCAGATTAAGTGAGCGGCAGCACTGACTGAGGTGAGAATCAACAGGGATGTGGAAGACCCTGGTTGAGAAGTGAGAAACCAAAGTTCTGAGCAGAAACCAAAGAGCTGGTAGCATCTGACGCAAACACGTTCTGCTGAGGACAACAACGAATCTGAAAGTTGCAGGAGCATCCTCTTCATACTACAAAAGTTCACTCCCAGTTTTCCCAGCAAATCTCCTTCAGATGCAAGAAGATCCTTCCCTTGGGTGGGAACACCCCTCAGAGACAGCTCTGGAGGCTGAGTGAGAGACTTGCCCATGGCCAGTGACCTGGGTGAGGAACATCAATCTCTATTTGAGAGCTATTAAGCTGGCTGGATTATTGGTGCAATAAATAGAGCACTGTATTAGCAGCTTTACTGTGTAGTAAATAACTCTGATCATATTGTCATTTTGCATTTTTATCTTTTTACATTTTCATCTAATCATTATTGTCAATTTAAATACAGCAGTCATTTATTCATCCTTGTCCTTGTCAGGTGCCGGCCACCTGAAAGAAAGGGATGATATTACAGGGTTCCCTAGGGAGGTACAAACCACTAAGAAGAGCTTTCTCTGAAAGAGATCCCTGGACATACACAGCTTTGGAGCTGCTATCCAAACACTGGAGGTGAGCTCCAGAAAGAGGATGAGGGTTTGCTAAGGAAAGCACCTCACCCCACCGTTGGTGGTACAGGAGATGCTGCCCTGGGCAGGTACAAACCAGCAACAGCTCTTTGGAGAGAACTTCTGTGTTAGAGCAGTCCCTGCTGGATGGATTCAACACTGGAGGCAGCATCCAAATTTTGGTGCAGGCTCCTGGGAGTGGATTGCTCCCACACAGGAAGGGAGAAAGCAGGTGCTGGCCTTTACCTCCCCTGGGGAGCCTCTTACCCGCACCAGGAACACTGGGGACAGCTGCTTGCCTTCCAAAAGAAATGTATTTCTTTTTGTCCTGGCACATTTTACCAGTAGACACTTCTGGCTTCAGATCTGCCCTTTGGGTTTCTGAGGCAGCACCACAGCACATTTAATTGTCTAGGAAGTACACAGGGATACAGTGGGAAAGTAGAAGTCAACATCTTTTTTGTCCTGGCACCTTAGTGGGAGCAAGTAGTGGAGGGCTTCAGGTTTGGATCCTGAAGAAGGGAAAGTCAATCACCTCAGTGCAGTTTATAGGTTACAAAAGAAAGGTATAGTCCAGCACTGGTTCTTTCTTCCAGGACCTTCTCTGTGGGAGCAGCTGCTGGAGCTTTTGAAATTTGGACATAGATTCTGTAAGAGAATCTGAACAAAAAGTAAAGCCCTCAAGACCTGTCAAGAAGATCCCACAAGGTACACAAATGAGGAAAAAAATTAAGGGAAGAAATGTAAGAATTAATCACCTAGGTGAGGAATGTATCAAGTAACAGCCACAGGTTCCTGATGCCAAGATTCTGGTTCAGTGCCCCCTCCCCTTCTCAAAAACACAGCTCACACACTTCCAGTTTTGGTTTAGGGTTGTTTTGCCATTTTTGTTTGGTTTTTTAATAAAAGAAGGCTTCCAGATACCTAATCACTATTGTGCTGTTTGTGCAGGACAAACAAACTTTAAATACTAAAATGCACAAGTCAAAACAAGCTGTTTCAAACTGCTCAGCAGTGCAGGCTCAAGCACTTATTTGCAATGGCTTTACTCTTTGTACAATCAGTTCTATATGTAGCAATGACTGTATATAAAGAATATAGTACATACTATTGTTTCCATTGTCAATTTACAAGAGAAAAAAAATAAATATTTTCCATTCTTATAATACATTAACACTTCAGTAAAAAGTTACAGCTGTTGTATTGGCATGACCTGCAACGTCAGGAGGAGAAGGGACATGCATACTTATCTATTAAGAACTCTAAACTATGACTTTGTAATAAATTACAGAGGATAGATACCAGCCAAGAGAATACTGATTATCTGAATTCAGTGTATTTGTGATTCTTGCTCCATGGTAAAAGCCAAAAGTCTTGCAAAATACAAAAGCCAAGTAGCTTGCATTATGAAAGTAAAGACAAACCACGTATGGTACAGCCTCTCCTCCAAATGTTTGTGAATAACAGGCTTGTGGTTTCTCAGGCAAAGGAGATTAAGTTGTTGAGCTGGTCCTTGCACCCTTCACACACAACTAGCACCATAAAGATGCAAGGACCTCAGCAAACACCTAGATTTCATGCTTAATAGATAAAGCATGCATTTTGTAGAGTTTGTGCAGGGTACGTACTCTGTTCATTAAGGTTACTGTGCAGAAGGTTGTCTAGCACTGCAGATGTTTCTGGAACTCTGGTAAGATTATGAGCAACATTTTTAAACCTGTGTGCGATTAATGAGAAACCTGCACTCATGGCTCCCCTCTGACTGCTGTGCAGGGCACTGCACCACTGAACTGACAGCTGAGGAAACAAAGGCAGCAGCCTGAATGTCCAGTGAAGTGGGGAAAAATGAGCTGCAGTTTGCTAAAAAATAAAAAAAAAAAATTTAAATGGCACGAAGCTTTGTACAGGTGGATCTACCAGTGCAAATACACATACATGAGGTACCAATTTGTTCAGATCTTTTTGTAGGTCAGATCTATTTATATGTATCTTAAAATCACTCAATTTCCTGCTGTCAGATAAATGCTACAGCTAGTCAGCCTGTAAGTAAAATCAAAATCAAAACAAATTTTCAGCATATTCAATATCAGATTATTGTAATTTCTGTACAATTTAGTTTCTGAGCTTTCACTACTGAGACTGCTTAATTAATTTTTGGTTTTTTTAAAAGCACTAGTGATAATTTTCTTTTTCAAGATTTGATATGATTTGAGGAAAAAGTTAAAACTATATATGTAAATTGGAGCAATAACTGAATATTTTAACTGGCGGAATATTTTAGCATTGTTTGAAATTTTACTAAGTACTGTTAGGAAGGAGGAACACAGTTATTGCTATTTGAAGACTTAAAATTAAAACAAACCAACCTGAAAGCTTGTTCTCTAGACAGAACTATTCCAATGGTGAAAATTTTATAGATACAGAACAGCATTCTGCCTAAAATTAGTCCTTTTGCATCTGAACGCTCTTCAAGTTATCTACAACTTTCTCTTCCAGGTAACTGTGATGGCATTTACATGGAGCTATGGATTTGAAGTGGCTAACTGGGGGACACACACAGCTTTTCAACTCTGGCAGCTCCTTCTTGAGACGCTCCAGCTGCTCCACCTGGAATATGTTTGGTTGTTCAGGATTTGAGTCGTATATCCTGAATAAATGAGAAAAGAAAAAACATGGATCAGAATAAACTAGCAGCCCACAGAAATGTACACCAGACAAAGCACCTGGGTTTTTTTCCTTAACAGAGGAAAATCAGGTCCCAAAGACAGTTTGCTTGGGGTTAGTACCATAAGTTTTGCTGCTCATCTCACAATAAAAAATGGTATTCCCTTTTCACAGATTAGTTAGCATTTCATTGGCTATACTGAAAACCTACTGGCATATACTCACTTAATCTCCTGACAAATGTGATTTTACAGGTGGCACAAAGCAGTGAAACAAGAGCAGTGCTCCAGGCGTTGAAGTTCAAAGCATAAGAAATTTCAGAGCCCTGAGATTATCTGAACAGACTGTGATACACTGCTTGCACATAATATTGCATTGAGGGTATACTTACTGTTTCAAAAAGTATTTCACATCCTCCAGTTCCAAATTTTTTTTTAAATTACCATAATTACCACAATATTAAGAGTGAAAAATAGAAAATCTGACCTCTCTCCACATCTAATGCAAATTAACCATCCACACTACTTTAAACAGTCTGTCCTCTTTCCACTTTCTCGTTTTCACACATGTAAGCAAAGCTGACATTTGAAATGTCAGCATCATAACAGATTGTCCAAATCCAAATCCCATTTTGAGTGACAGTATAAGCACTGAGCCCAATTCAAACATTATTCTGGTGTAATTCATTACAAACAAAAAGCATTGGTGCTCCTGTAACCTAACAGTGGTACCACATCTATTGCAACAAGGATATACCTTGATTTCCCAACATTCATCTCTAATATCAGCATGTTTATATCCAAAATTTTAATCCTGGCACCCAGCTGCTCTCACTTTTAGTTGCTGCACATATAGAGTCCCAGGTATTGCAGGTCTCCAGGTTTATCTCCTTCAAACAAAAACCTCTGCAATAAATTACCATGGCTTCTGCCTTACTCTTTAAGAATGTTCAGACTTCACTTACAATTCCTTCAAGAAAGCAGTTTGGTTTTATTTCATCATCCTCATCTCTCACACATTTTCAAGTTATGCCCAGAAGGAACCAATGCCACTAACAAAACAATGCGGTGCTGATGTGAGGGGGTGCAAGGTGCCCTTCTACTCTGACAAGACAACTTGTGAACTGCTGGCAACTCCGAGACACCAAAAACAACATGCAGCTCAAAGATGGGTACAATAATGGCATTCAAGTGAGGAAACATTCCCACAGGAAATACTGATATGGATCACAGTCAGGTCAAGGACAATTTCTGTGAAGAGACTCCTAGAAGTGAGGATAGATGCTGTCCAATTTGATGAAATTCAAACAGAAGGCACAGCACTTAAATTACTTGCACTGCACTTATAACCCAATACAGGCCTAAGATACAATCCAAATTTACCCATGGAAGCTTTCTGCAAAGTAACAGCTCTGCCCTCCTCCTTCCTGTGCCTTCTTCAGTTGAGTCAGCTGACACCTTATGAATTTCCCTGCTGAAAATTCAGGATAGTTTTCTATATAAAACACATGTGAGGAACTAAGAATCTGAAGTATTTCCCATCAGTTAGACACTAGATCAGCAGAAGAATGGTTCTCCTAAGCCCCTTGTTCCTACAACATGGTTAAGCATGTTTCCAAGCAGCTTCTGGCAAGTATTTTATTACTAGTTCTTCATTACAACGAGTATAAACTCTTTAATTCCTGCTCCACTCTAAATTCTTTTCAATTGAGATTCTGGATGAATTCAACCCTCCAAGCTCTTTTCAAGCTGTCCACTGCAGCCAGTCCACTCCAATGTGAGTATCTGTTTTTTTTTTAAACCAAAGCCAGAGAAGACAACTCAAAGCACAACTTCAGAATTTCTTGACCCTACTTTTTGTTTGGGTCCACAGAAGTACATCACCAGTTTGCAGCAAGGGAGCTCCAGTACTTCTCTAATTATTTCCAACATCACTGTAAAGATAAGGAATAAACTCTCATCTCCTTTTTCTCCATTCTTCAACAGGACAATTATTTGTAAGTAACTATGCACCAAAGTTTCTCCATCCAACCTCCTATTAATAAGCAAGCCCTGCAGAAGACTGAGAAGTCCTTTAAACATTACTTTTTAAAGTAAGCACCTTCTACAAAAGACTTGCAGGATGGTGCAGGGCTCTGCAGTGGGCGTAAAACTCACGTGTTTGGCTCCTGAAAGGTGTTTTGCCACCTCTGGAAACACATACAAGACAAGAGGCAGCAGCACTGAAATACTGCTTTCATGCTGAAAAGATTTTCTGAAGCTTTTGATTAAAGCTTTTCACTTTTCTTTAGATCTCAAGGAAAACTTTGAGTTTACTTTGCAATTCACAAAACAGGGAAGACTTAGACTGTCATTGCATAACATCTTAATTCAATCACTGAGCAGGTTATACATCAGCTCATCCTACACTTCCTCCACACATCCATGCTGTTATTTAAGTAACATGCAGCTTCAGGCAAACAGGGCAGCCCAGATTTCAGCAGCCTTCTGCTTCTGAGAAGTGTTTAAAATGCTTTTGATTTGATTGCCAGCTAAATTTGTGTAAATGTTGGGAAGTTACTAATACCAATCAAGCACAGCTTTTGCCTGCAAATGCAACATGCAGCCTAAGGGACTGTAGTGTTTGGACAAAGCTCTCATGGAAAAGCTCTCAGCATCCATGTTTGAGAAAGAGTGATTTAGTATTTTTATGCAGTGTATTATTCAACAAACAAAACTCATATGATGTAAAGTGAATGAGAAAAGATGATGCAAGTGTAAGCTAGCACCCACCCCCTCTCCACATTGGTACTTAATATACAGCCAGCAGATGTAAAAACACAAGGCTGCATTGTTCTAAGTATTTTCAAATACAGAAATATTTTCTGGACTGTTTACAAAGCCTATCCATGAGAAAAACACCACATCAGTCACCCCAGAAATCCTGCTTTAAAAATCAGCATTTTAACCAAGCCAGGGAATTCCACAATAGGTTGAAATTTCTTCTCTAATTAAAATCTAAACACCAGACTAATAAAGCTTTTTAAGGATGAGATTTCTGTGCAGACAGAAGATACCCTGTCATGCACATAAAGCACTTTCCTGTGTAAGAGCCCAAACAAAAGCCTGAAGGCAGACATGGCACTTTTCTGTAGAGGCTGCCCTTTTAATTCAAGTGATTTGGTTAAACACTGAGATGAATGGTAGCTGAACAAAGGAAAATAGGAGAGTATCATCCCAGCATCCAGAAAATCTGTTTGGATTAATGACTTTGGGTGTAGGTAATAATCTGCAGCCCAAGTGGAGAAAGGCCTGGATGGGGACAGGGAGTGCATTTGTGCTCTTTCCTCTGCCCCAGTGAGATCAGCCTTTTAATATTTTTGGCATTTGTAAGCTTCCCAGATTTAGTTTTGCAGTTTTTCTCCATGCAAAGCAAAGCCAGACCCCCTACCTGCATTTTTTTCCCCCACTGCTTGGTATCACCAACTTTTGGTACTCAGGACACAGTTTTTCTGCCATCTTCACAACTGGCTACAGTGTTTTGGTCAATTCTACATGGATGATTAAAGTTTGGAAAAAAACAGCTTACAGAAATAATCTCTATGCACACAGTTCATAATCTCAGAAATAACTACTGCACACAGTAACTCAGGGCCACATACAAGCAACCTAAAATTCACTAAAATTCCTCTATTCATTTCCTGGATTATTCACATAATCAGCATTAACATGGTGTAAGTAAAGGTCTAGTAAACAGCAACACAAAATATCATATTTGATAGCTATCTGGACTTAGCTGTAAATCCAGAGAACAAAAATTTTGCAGAAACCACAAAAGAAGCATCATCTTAATTCAGCCCTGGAAATATTCTGGGATTTGAGGACACAACGATAGCATGAACTGGCTTTACACTAAAACAGATTACTGCAGTCCCTACTTATTTCTAGACCTTGGAACAGTCATGTACATCTCCCTCTCTAGAGTTCTGCTTTTTAAATTTAGTTTTAGATTTATTTATTTCTAAACTTCAAACAGCACAGAATACAGATGCTGACACCATACCTATTTAAATATCAACTTCAAGTCTCAAGTGATCTGAAAGACTGGCTCTTTCCCCAGCAGCTCCAGCTGTGAGTAGAAACATTTGCTGCCAGGTTTTACATTCCTACATTCCAGGACTTGCAGGTACCACCTGCATTTCAAAATGTCCACCTTGAGACATCTGAGCAATTTTCAGAAAGTGTCATATCCCTAACCTGTATTAAGATTGAATTTAATTTTACTCACACAATTAGTAAAACTTGAAAAGTAATTAAGAATTGCAAAGGGACATCCCATTGTTTGTTTTGGCCTACAGAAAAAAAAAAAGGGAAATGACATTTAGAAATTACACTTAACAAGCCTGCAATAACAGCTTTGGCGTTAATACTAATTTTGGGGCTCCTCTCCAAAAAGTGGGAAGATGCTGAAGTGGAAGTGATAGAGGAGGCTGGCAGAGACAGGAGAGATGAACACGATAAAGAATCCAGATGATGTAAATAGTGAGGGAAGGTTAAGGAAACTTTGTTCAGTTAAATCCACAATGGAATTCCGCTTTCCAACGAATTGGCTTGTTACCAAAAAGTGAGGTAAAAGGTGTTCTACTGTCCTGCTACAACTGAAACACACCAAACAGTGCAACAGGACACAAAGGTGCCAAGTAGCTGACTTGCAGCCTTGACATAAATGCCACAACATTTAAGTGGTGTGGAGTATCTAAAGCAATAAAAGCAACATGAAGTCAGAAATCAGGCTATCACCTGCTTTACTGTTTTACCATAGTAGTGAGTATCTATTGCACAAGGAGCAATTAACAGCTCTGGAAGACTGGCTTAGTAGACATGAGATGAAGAGACATTTTACAAACACTTTATGCAGCAGTGTTTGACTAAAACACCCCACCAATAATGTATCCCCTTAACTTATACATAAAAACAGAATAAAATTTCACTACCCTGTCACTGCACACTACATAGTCAGAGGATTGTTTCACCTGCATTCTAGTCCAGAGGTATTTTTTGTTGACTGAAGGGGACCCCAATCCTGAGCTGTAACACACAGCACAGCTGTAGCAGGAAGGAGGACGTATGTGTCCATGACTTCAGTCTGAAGCTGATCCCCAGTGTAAAAACCTAGTTATTCCTTTTTTTACTGCCAGTGAAAGGAGACATTCTGTAGAGCACAAGAAGTGGCACCTCTGGCAAACCTGAGAAGCAATGGACCCACCTTGAAAGGGCTCTCAGCAATCAGCAACAGATTGGAAAGAGTTAACTATTTTTTTTCTTTTTACACTGAGAGCCAAGAACTCTAGGAGCAAACATACTTGATTTCTTGTCCCTAGATATGATTACATTGACTCTCAGTTTTCACTTTATAAAACAGCCTTTGAAAATGATGGATCCCCCTTCCTTTGTTTTTTTTTTTTTGTTTTTTTGTTCTTTTCAGGTAAAACAATATACAAAGGAATACTCTTGCTTACTCTTCTAGTTTAATACAGCTTTTCAAATTAAACTTCATCTCATAATGAATTTTTCATCTTCAAAGACAAAAGAGCTAAAACTTTGGGTTTTTGTAAGGAACCAAATGACACAACAACACTTCTGTTCAAATATTTAACACAGTATTCTGATGTCTTTACCTGAATTTTTGGATATAACAGCTACTTTCTGAAATGACTAATTTGGTAGTTTGCCCTGGAGTCACTCCAAGGTAATTTTACTAGGAAAAAAGTGAATTCACAGCTTTGAAACACAACAAAATGTTGTGTTAACTATTCCCACAGCTTAATGTGGAATGCTGAAACTTCCAGTCAAATATGGTGAGGGAAATGTTATTTAATATAACATTTCCCTCACCGTATCACGTACATAACTTGAAAATTACTATCATGAATATTAATAGCACCTTAAAGGTGTATGCCACCATACACTAGGTCTTGAAAGAATCAAATGACATCTAAGTTAATCTCAGGAAAAACAGAAGTTATTTTGCTTCATGTATACAGATGGAAGAGTGGGAACTGGTGATAGACTTGCTCTTGATCTGGGTTTATGGGGTCCTTGTACTTTCTGTACCCAGTCAACCAAGAAGCAACATGAAATTTCACCAGAATCAATTTACAACAGTTTCTAAGCTTGATGATGGTGGTGATTATGATTATTATTTTAAAAAGCCACAGCTAAGTACCTGTCATATATTAACCCATGAACACCATATTCTTTCAACTTCTTCCTGTTATCCGGGTCATTTGCATCATCACCCCATGAAAAAATAACCAGGCCTTTGGATATGGCCCGTGCGATAAATGCTGGATTCCTCAGCAGGTCTTCAGAATGCACATTAATTCCCTGAAACACAAAAGAGATCAGTTAAAATCCATGTTTCTGAAACACTTACATCAGCTTTTTTAATATTTTGACACTGGCAACTCCTTACTGTTTCAGCCATAGTAATAAAAATATTTAATACAATTAGAGAGTTTATTTATAGTGCTATTTTTAAAACACTGTATTAAAAAACATTTCAAACAATGGACATTTTTTTGGCACTTACCCAATATTAGTGTATTTCTTTTGTGAGGTTAATTTAAATGTGCAATTTAAAGCAGTAGTGTCAAAAATGATAGATTTAGAACAAGCAGTAATAATTTACTTTGGTTTTAACTTGTCAGCTTACCAGCAAGTTTTCAAACTGTGCAAAGTTAATGGCAATTGGAGTTGTGCGAGATCTGAGATCCATGAGCTCTGGGTAGAGTTTAGATTCCCCCTGAGTGAGAAACAATACAGGATACTTGTTCTGTTTGTGCCGGATCCTGTCAAGAGAAAAGTCCACAAGTAGCAAATGAAAAAACAAAGGCAAATAAACAAAAACTTGACCTCACTGTTTCAAGGGGAATTCCTCTCTCTCTTGCATGTTCTTTCAGTTCCTAGCTGGTGCAAGGTGATGGTCCCAGCTTAGCATCAAACTGTGTTGACAAACTGCTCAAATGAGTCCTTTTGCCACTACTGGGGATTAACACACAGGTTAAGGGAAGCTAGACTTGATGTTGCACTCAGCCCTACATCCTCCAAACGTTTATGTATCATCCCCAAGGGCCATTTAATTCTGTAATCTTCTCCTTAAATGCACAGATTCATGATCATGATGAAGATTCACAACAGGAATTTCTAAATGTGGTTAATATACATCCCCAAACCTTACTAATGCATTTTTCAAGCTGAATAGTGTAACAAGATGATTTGTTCCTAAGTTAGGCTTGCACACTCCTCAAGTATGACTGAAAAAAACTTTGGGATACCAGAAGAAAGCCTGACCTTTTTTGTTGTGCTAAGAAAGAGTAAAGCATCCAGAAAGCCACTTGACAAAAATATCCACTATGACTTTGTTCTCCTATTTTTATTTTTCAGGCTGACTTCAGATGGCAAAGTGGCCTCATTTCAGTTCCCAACTATTCTGGCACCCAAATTTTATGTCTAAGCAAAACACCTGTTATTTATTTCCTGGTGTGTATTTTCAAATACAAAGTAAATTTTACCAAATAAAAATAAATTTCAAAAACAAAGTACATTGTTTCTCTCTTTACTTACATTGTACAAATATCTGCATGAAAAGAGGAAAACACAATTCTCCTTTCTCCAGCATTTATCAAAACAGTTTTCAGAATAATATCTAGAAAAAGGTTCATATCAAAGTAAGTTGACAAGTTGCCATCCCATTGTCCATCCTAGAAAAAGAAACCACAAGTTTGAGTCACTTAAATTAATGCCTAATAAATTTATTTTAACCAGCAATGGTATTTCAGTCAACCAGAGCACAGTGAGAATTCAGCTGGCCACTTTGAACACAGAATGAATCCTTCAGCCTGTTAAGTGCTGGTTACAGCTCTCCAGGACTGACAGTCTGAGAGGTGCAGCTGAATTCTCACAGCAGTAAAATTCACTGAAAAATTCCCTGTCTCTCCATCCAAGGAATGCATTCCTGGTGACGGCTTCAAAAACACAAAGAAATTCCCTGAAGACCAGTAATCATAGCAGCTACTCTCTGTTGTTATTTCTAGCATATTTCTAGCAGTTTAAAAATAATGCATTATTAAAAAAAGGCATAAAATCCCACAAAAATTATGCCTTGGCAGCTCATAAATTGTCACATCAAATTACAAGCTTTAGCCATAAGAATGTCAAAGAATCAAAGTAAATCACGTGTGTGTTTACTTACCCTTTGTTGGGAGATCCATTTTATCTCTATGTTGAACCCAACATCTTTAGAAACAGACTCCAGGACCTGAAAAAAATTCTACTATGAAGAGACCCCACAGAGCACTGTGAAGGAAATTGTTGGGAGAATACATTTAATGGTATCTAACAGTAGAATTAAAACCCCTGGGTTTTTAACATTTTATGCAACACAGATATACACCCTTTTCTACTCCAATTTAAACTTAATAAATACATATAAGCGGATAAAATCTTAAGGACAAGATTTTGACAAGGTACAAATGTGACTTAATTCACCTTAACACATGTAAGAAATGCCCCGTTTGTACTCCTGAAGAAAAATGGTTTTTCTTTCTCCAGAAAGTTCTTTTGAATGCAAAAAGCACCTTAAGTATGAAATCCAGGAGCTTGCCACTACCATGATAACAAAAAGTTAGGCTTGCACGCCCCTCATGTGTAATTTTAGGCTTGCACACCCCTCATGTGTAATTTTCATGTGAAATTCTTGTAAAGAATTATTTGCAAGGTGATTTCAAACAGGGGAGCTAACATAAAGCAGTCCTAAATGGAAACACACCAGAAATCCACTCAGCATTTCTGAGTGTCTGGCTCTGAGAGATGACCAAGACACTGTGAGGAACTGCCAGAGGCCAGGTGTGGTTTCTTTCAAAATTGGAAACAACTGTCAGTGCATTAACAGGCAATGCCCATGTGTACAACTGAGTGCACCCTGAGCTGCACAGCCTGGGCTCCTGAATTCAGAAGCTTGAAACACACACTGTCACTTGTAAGCACTGAAAACCCTCCAGTGCCCAACAATAAAACCCCTGTTCTCAGTTCCAGCATTGATAGCAGAGGCCTAAACCCAAAACCCAATATCCCTTGCTGTGTGTGCAAAGCTGAAAGTAAAACACAGCTTTTCATGTTCTCCAATCATCTTGCTCCATACTCACTACTTACCCTTTGCAGAGAAGGAAATGGCTGCGTCTCAAAAGCAGAGTTCTCTTCCTCTTTAAAAGATGCTGAAAAGAAATATAAAATATTGAATTAAAACAAACAGAAGTATAACCCCAGTAATGCCAGCAAGAAAAGAGTGGCTCAAAATCGTAAGGCCTTTAGGAGTGAACGGTGAGATCAGGTCTCCTTTTTGATTACCTACACCTTTTCCTCTAAAACTGACACACTCCATGATGGTATTGGCAATTCTTGGTTTGGAATTTAAAACCTTGCCACAATATATATCAGAATGGCTTCTCCCATCCCTCACCACTTCACTCAGTGAATTATATCCACAATAAGCCTTGGCTATCAAGGCTTACTTGTTTTATTATCTTTTCTTATACATGTAGGATGTATAAGAAAAGGTGAGATAATTTGCTGTCCCTACAAAGGGGATAATTAAGGCCAAAAATTAACAGCACTGGTAAGACATCCTACAGCAGTTACCAGAGTTCTTGTCAGAAATTTTCAAGAGCTGAAGGTACAGTTGGAGAAGCATAAGATGGAAACATTAGTGGAATTTTTGTTATGATTATTCAGAAATATAAATTGATCTATATATTTGCCTTCTACCCTTCTGTCCCTGTTTCCCAAGGGAGTAACTTCTGTTCAGATTATTTCCTTCAGAGTAAAGAACTCTAGAGCATGCACAAAATCAACTACATAAGCATTTAGAAATGTTCAGGACAAATGTGATTACAACAAGCAACTGCAACCACAGAATTTATATAATTACATGGTAATAATCAATCCCAACACTCTTCCAAACTAGTACATACCATTGTGATCTTTTACTTTCAGGGCCGTCACGTGAGCCAGCTGAAGAGCATAAGAGCAACATTAACACTCTACCCACATCTTCCTACACGTCAAATGTATGTAATTTTGCTTGTAAATACTTTTAAAGTTTAAAAGTCTATAATAGACAGTTTCAGCAATTTGTAAAAGAATAAATTACATACTAGTACACATCAAAATTTTCTTTCAAACTTTGTTTTAAAGATTTCAAGAAAAGCTCAAAACCAAACCAAAAACATGCTCACTGAAAATTCAGAAATCACGTTAAGGGTAAACCCATACAAACTATAATTCATCATCAAGATGTGAAGAGGTCTGCCATTAATCCCTCCTCTGTGTTCCAATCCAGTGCAGAGGGCTGACCTGTTTTATATTACAGTCACACATACTGAGCTAGAATCAGGCCAGACACAGCCAACTCCCCTGCTCCATTCCAATTCTCTCTCCACAAAAAGGAGCAGACCAAGTAATTGTAAGTAAAAAGAATCATATGGTTCTTGGACCAGCCAGATGGTTTCCTTGACAGAGGGCAGGTATCTCAGCAGGGTTTTCAGTAGCCCACTCACCCTCTTGACTTGTTTTATCTAGACAGGGCACTTCTGTTTGGAAGGTAGAGAAGTTCAGCATAGTCCCTTTAACATTTGAAAATTAGATACCATATTTCTAGAGGATAAAAGCAATGACATTTATCCAAGTTGCAAAACAGTGCAAAAGTATTTTTCTTGGAATTACCTAATTGTTCTGTTTGTACAATTAAAACTGTGCTCTCCTGAACGATCTGTAGTTACTCCCAAAACCTCCAAGCTTCATACACTATTTGAAATTCTACACACAGCATACTGTACTAGCCAAGGTAACATTACCTTTAATAACTGCAGCTGATCAAATGTGAGTTCTTTGACTGCAATCTCAAACAGTTCCAAAGGCTCTGTATCCAGCTTCTTTGAAGAGAACCAACACATAAGTAAGCATCACTGAAAACAACAAAAAAGCCTATACACTTTTAATATGGTAACATTAAAGGCAATTAATGTTTCCTATTTTATTGATAAAGATAAAACTGATATGAATAAGATGATCAGTTTTCACAAGACAATACAGGCACTTGAATACATAAAACAATTTGGAAAAAAAGCAGTGTTTGGTCTTTCATGCAAGTCAGAGGCTTAAAAGTTCTTTCCTCTTAAAACCTTAGCATAATTATTCTGTAAAAACTCGATTAGTAACGTATTCAGGAAAGATGTTTGCAAGTAAAGAAATGCAGTAAAAAATATTCCAAGGCAGTTCAGTTTACTGCTGTTTATCCAGTCTCTCAGAAACTAATAAAAAAGATAAATGTCCTGGGGTAGAATTCACACACACAGACCACTCCCAAAATAAAGATCTGGTGTCAAAAAAATTCTGTCCATTTCTCACTTCCCCTCTTCACTAAGAAATTTTTACTGAGCAAGACAACACTGAGTGAAGATACATTGAATATTCATTGCCCTCAAAGTTCCATTTCCACAGCTGCTCAAAACCAAGCTTCTTATGAAATGCAATACTGCAGTGGGTGTGGGAGTTTGAGGACACAGGACTCAGTGCCAAGAAGACAGAGCAGTGTGCTCTGCAATCTCTCTGGATTCACTGCCAGAACTAGGAGGGAAGAGAACCAGAACAGAATGCAAACAGTCAGGCCTGAGTGGAACAGAGTCCCACAGGCACCACTGAATATAGCTGAGTTGCCTGCTTTTTCTCTTCTAAATCTTAAGTCAGAAAGAATCTAAATAGTAAATACAATGTGGGCTTAAAGAGTGCCAAACCATGCATCTGAAATGCTGCTGCTACAACATCAAAAGGAAAACACTCAACTTCCCTGCTCTATGCACAAAGTAATGCTGCATATTTATTGCCATTCCATCCCTTGAGTCCCCAGAATTATTTCTAGGAGATATTGATATTTTACATTTCTAGAATGGGCATATTTACACATAAAATACAGATACTATCTTCTTTACCTTTTTCATGGCCATGCAACATGTGAGATCGTGGTATACTATAGGCACATGATCTTTAGAAAGATGTACATCAAATTCCACATATGCTGCTCCCTACAGAAAACAGAAAACCACACAGAACAAAACGAAAGCCCATTAACTACAGAACTGCATTCAAGTATTGTCAGGTATTCACAGGTCCTGGACATCAAGCAGAAAGTGAATATAACTGGCTGTTACCAGTTAAATCATGCTCAGAAATGGATTATCAATGATGAAAAAAATTATATGGCAAATTATCTTAATTACTATAACACAGACATATATATTTATCTTTCTTAATCTTATAAAACCCTCTAGTAAGATTCAAGTCTTGTGAACCTGATTACAGAGAAAGACTAGGATGATATTTTTAGACACAAATGCTTTAAACACAGATAACTTGGAGGCATCTTCCTCCCTCCTTCCCACCACCACACCAAGAGACAAGTGATGGCTCCATATTGCCAAGGCTTTAGGGAGATGTTCCAAACTTCTGGAGTCACTAGTGAGTAACACAGCAGCAGTGTTATAATCTGTGCAGGAGCAGAAATAGCTGCATGCAGCATTCTCCTGCTCTTTTCAGCTGTAAGTGATTTTCTGGTTGGCTTTAAAAAAGGAAGAAAGATCCAAAAGCTCTAAGTAGAGTCTTTTGGAAAAGAGGGAGGGCCAGAAAGAAAGAAACACAGTAACAGGTTTGGGTTCTTTTACTTATACTGACTGTCTGCAAGTCATTCCTTTGAAGGCCTCCAAGAATACCATTCATCAAATTATCACCCTGACACCCACTTTTTCAATCAGCACAGAGAGAAAACAGGACATGGGTTTTTTTCAGCCCTTTTCTCAGCAGAAATATTTTCAGAGTGGTGCCTTTCAGCTTTTTCAATCTGCAAATAGATGAAAGCACTTCTCTGGTGATGCTGCTGATGACTTCACAGCAAATTTCTGCCTCAAAGCATGTATCTGGTGAGCATTTTAAAAGCTGTCTATAAATGTGTAGTGTCCACTTGGGGATTAAGAACTACTGCTCAAAACAGTAATTTAGTAGCTATGGTTTTAATCAGTGACCAAGATTACTGGAAGCAATAAAAGTGACCACCTCCATCACAGGATTTAGGCACATAGAGCTATTATATCCCAAACTGGAAGTTCTGTCCTAGGACTTTCAAGCACCAAAACAAAGATTGGTTTATTCTACCAGCTCAACTCCCAAATCACACTTTCAGACACGAAGTTTCAGTACACAGCAGTCCCCGAGCAAGACCTGTGCCACCTGAGAGGATGCTGACAGACTTGAGCAGTGCCAAAATTTTATTCATTTGTTCAAATTGTCTGTACAGGGTTGACATTAAAATTCTCCTTGTATTAGAATACCTCTAGAATATACTAAATGGAAGTTTTGTTTTTTTTAAGCGACTTGAGAATGAGAATCTAACCTAACTTCCCATAACTCAGGCAATTTCCACAGTGATTTTACCTAATTTGCATCAGTGAAATTACCATTCACTGTAATGAATCATGCAATTAAGCATACAAGCCAACCTAGTTTACACTAGACAGGTGCTGTGTATATGAAAATGTGGGTACATACATGACTAGCAGCACTCCTCAGGGATGCAATGGTGTTCTCTTGAACTTTAGCAAGCCTGAAACAACAGCCAAGAAAAAGGGTTTGTTAGATGCAGTATAGCACAGAATTGAAACAACAGAAATACAAATCACAAGTTTTTGTTTTAGAGAACACCCACAACTCGATACTGAAGTAAATGATTACGGGTTGCAGCTTTTCAAACTGTACACTTCCTCAACTGATGTCAGTGACACAAAACAATCTCTCCATTTAAAATGCAAACAAACTTACTTAGCTGTTGTTGTAGAATTCCCTGCTCCCCTGTGTCCAACATCCAGAGTTCTCCTTGGTTTCCAGTATTTTGCATATGAAGCCTTCATATCACAAGTGTATCCCTGGATGGGTTTGATAATTATATAGTCCACTGCAAGAAAAACAGCAATGCTTCACATGTCAGTGAACAGCAGATGGCTTTGAGGAAAGTTATCTGCATCTGTTGTTGGCAGCAACTGTACCTCTAACTTTTCCAATGGTCTTCCTTGGATTCCTGCTCATGATAGCAAGTGTGAGAACTCCAGCACTCTTTCCCTGCTCTGCAATTGTGGATGACAGGAGGCAGGCAGAGCCTACGTGACCTGGGAGTGCATCATCCTGTACCACCTTCTCACTTAAATCTTCCTAAAAACAAAACAAACAGAGCCCCAAAACCCCTATGTTAGATGGGAGTGAGCATTCCAAACAAACTCTTCTGGCCTGCTCCTCAAGACACAAGTTTCTTGTGTGTTACACAAAACACTAATTTCAGCCAAAATTGTTTAAGGTAACAGTGAGTTACTAATTACTATCAGGAAAATGAAAATTTTATCTGAAATCTACAAAACTCACATTTTGACATCCCTTACATCTGATAAGTTTTTCAGATCAAAATAACATGCATAGAATAGTCTGTCTTCTAAAATGCCCAAGTCCTGTTTAGAACAAAAATTATCTGGAATAATATTTATGCTTAAAATGCTAAAAATGCTTGGTATGCATTTGCAGGGAAGAACTAATATACAGTTGTCAATTTCAGGAACTATGTAGACACGTTATAATTAAGACTGTAAGTGATCTTGAAGGCATTTTCA
Source organism: Irena cyanogastra (assembly GCA_013397155.1). Lineage (NCBI taxonomy): Eukaryota > Metazoa > Chordata > Aves > Passeriformes > Irenidae > Irena > Irena cyanogastra. The sequence continues at coordinate 182,983 of VWZV01003274.1, forward strand.
GACCAAAAAGAGAATGCTTAAAAAAATTTATTTTGTCTAAGTTGCTTTCTTTTAAAAAGAACTTCAAATATTAAGATCTTTCAGAGGAAAAAATAGTGCAAAATAACAGACACAGTAGTGAGAATCCAGTTTCAATCTGCACTAGTTAGTTCAGAGAAATCTCTTTTGCTTATAATATAAAAATTCAGATTCAATAATTGTGATATAACCAGTTCATTCATATACACATTGTACAGGTTGAAGCATAACTTAGCTCTGATAAAGAATTAATATCAACCTAACAGCATGCAATACTGCGCACACACACAGATTCAAGTCTAATTTGTACTGACTGCTAAATAAGCAGAACTGAAAAACTTCCTGTGCCACATCAGGAAGACTCACAGAAACCTTCCTACAAATGGGCTGGGAGTCAGTAGTCTCACATTTGTGTAAACAAATCCAAAAGATCAAGAACATCAGGCAGTAGCTGTTTCAACAGTGAGATCTTCACACTGACTCGAGCTCCAAAATGCAGACTGGAGTTGCTCCTTAGGGGTAAAAAGACATACCTCAAAAAAATCAAAAATCAATTCCAAGTTATCAGGCTCCATGGTTTGTATAGTGTACTCTATCCATCGGTCTGGCTGCAGAGCATAGCCACAGTCTGGCTGAGAGTGCCGACACTTGTAGTCGTCGTCGCTGATCAAGGAGAACTCCACCGTGTTGGCCATTTTCTGAGGGACTGTAGGGGATGTCTTCTCCTGGACCTCTTCCTCATCATCCTTTTCTAGGCCTTCTAGGGTCAGTTTGACTCTGCTCAACCAGAAACACAAAACAAATGGTCAAGTCACTGCAGCGCCTTTGAGAATGATGATTTAGGAAGAAGCTTGAGCAGAAGCTCCTACAACACAAGAATTCTTCTCAACTCCATCACTCACAGAATAGCACTGTATACAGAGGGTCCTCACAAGAGCAAGAGTTTGCAGCCATTGTCTAAATCCTATTTAGTCAGATTCCAGTGCTCAAATCACTGCTAAAGTAAATGAAAACTCTACTAGTGGTCTGAGAAGCCGCACTCACCCAGACTATTTGGGCTGCCAAACAGACAGCCTTCCTGTACAGACTGACACCATAATGCCAACAAGCTGATGAAAAGCACTGAAAACAGCAGTCATCATCAAGATCAAGACTTGAACGCTGGTGGCTGCTGGTAAGCGTCTCTGATAAGGCAGATAAGTATACTCTAATAGATACAAGTAATACAGGCTGATGTAATTAAGTCCCTTGAAAAATTCTAAATGAGCTTTTAAACTGAATGGATTTCTGAAAAATCCTGGACTGAGAAGCCTAAGGCTCTCTATAAGACTCAGAGTCCTTTATCATACAGAGCAAACTTTCCAGACAAAGTGATATAAGTATACATGAGTAAACCCAGATTTGGTGGGAGTGGGAATCAAATCAGAACTGGAAAACAAGAAATAAATCAAGTATAACAGATTCATGGAACGGTTTGGTTTGGAAGGGATCTTAAAGATCATTTAGTTCTAACCCTCCTACCACAGACAGGGACACCCACTCGATCAGGCTCCTCCAAGCCCCATTCAACTTTGCCTTGAACACTTCCCAGGATTCAGCACCTCCAACTCTGGACAACCTGTGCCAGTGCCTCACCACCCACACACCAAAGAATGTCTTCCTCCTATCTAATTAACCCTGTCCTCTTTCAGTTTAAAGCAGTTCTCCCTTGTCCTGCACTCCAGGCCCTTGTCCAAAGTCTCTCTTCAGCTCTCTTTAGGGACTGCCAGAAAGGCCTCCCCAGAGTCTTCTCTTCTCTAGGCTGAGGAACACAGCATTTCTCATCCTGTGTCCACAGCAGAAGCATTCCAGCCCTCCGAGCACCTTCATGGTCTCCTCTGGACTCACTTCAATAGCTCCATGTGCTTCTTATGCTGGGGGCCCCAGAGCTGGATGCAGTTCTCCAGGTGGGGTCTCACCAGCAGAGCAGGGGGCCAGAATCCCCTCCCTCACCCTACTGGCCACACAGCTTCTGCTGCAGCTCACAGTGCCCCTGGCCTTCTGGGCTGCAAGCATGCAATGCTGGCTCATATCCAGCTTCTCACCACCAACACTCCCTAGTCCTTCTCCTCAGGGAGCTCTCAATCCCTTCTCCACCCAGCCTGTACTTGGGATTGCTCCAACTCAAGTGCGGCACCTTGAGCTTGGCCTTGCTGAGCTTGGTGAGATCCGAACCTCCTGGGCCTGGGAAGCTCCCTTCCCTCCAATGTGGCTGCACCCCTCAGGCTGGTGTCATCAGCAAACCACTGAAGGGACACTCAACCCTGTTTTCCATGTCACCAACACCACCAGCCCCTGAGGGACACCCCTCATCCCTGATTTTCACTTGGACATCAAGCTGCTGACCACAACACCCAGAGCAACCACCCAGCCACATCCTTATCCACTGTGTGCAACAGTGCAGTCCTCTAAACACCAGGGCTAAGATACCCATTTCTGACAATTAATTGTGCAGTTACAAAAATGCCTGCTTTTTGAGGCACCTCTGCAGAGAAAAGCACCAAACTGATTCAAGTAAGAACTTAAGAACACTACAGTTCCAGCCAAAAAGCAAGAAACACCAAGACAAGTATGGAGTAAGTATTTGTGCTTTAACACTTGGAAACTGGGCTATTAGCAGCCCAAAATGAATTTAAAAGCTACATTAATTAAGTTAAAAAAAATCACTAGTATTGAGAATTAACATGAGGTAAATTTCACACTGAGATGAGTAGGCTCTTACCTAAACCTTGATGTTTTAAATTTCTTCTTAGATATCAGAACAGGGGGTTTCTCAGAATAATGCAGACGTAGCCTTATTTCTGTCTGACATGTCAGCCACCCAGCATCCACAGTTTTGATACCATCTATCAAAAGCCAAACAGAAAGGAGACATTTTAGTAACTTATTTTAGGGAGATCTAGGCAGTTCCTCTTGCCATCATCTTCCAGATAATAACTACAGTACAGTAATGCAGGAATTGGGTGCAGCCTTTCCCCAGCCTTTCTGAAGTACCCAGAACAGCCAACAGACACTGCAGTTGTCTGCTGGCTTTTAAGGGGACTAACAGGAACAATGATCAGGTGTAAGCCACCTGCAGGACAGCACAGAGTAACATTCCCTCCTCCAGAGATCTCTCAGCACATGGAATAACACTGACAGGAGCTCTGAAGGCTCATAAGCAGCCAGAGGCTCCCTTTCTCTGATGAGATACGGGTGTGTCACTTAGCTCATCACAGTCAGTGCCAGTAAAGCAGTGCAAGTGTGCAGGACAGGCTACAGCAACAGTTTTAATGAAAAACGTGCAGAATCCTCACCCTGAACATCAAAACGAGGAAAGCCTACAAGCAGGAGGACCAGAAACACAAGCTGCAAGATGGGTGCTGAAGCAAACCCCACAGTTTTGAAGAGTTCCTAAAGAGCCAAACCCATCATTTGACGGGGATATGAGGGGGAAATGGCAAAGCTTGAAGAGAAGATTTATGAGGTATGATAAAGAGTTACTTTCAGCGTCAGAGGATTGAACATGAAGTGAGAGGTGGGTCAGAACTGCCACAAGTGAGACATTGGTGCACACCCAAGAACATGAGGTGTGGGCTCACAAGAACCTTTTGACAGCTGCATCTCTGACTGAAGAGGCAGAGTGGGTACATTCAGTGTGAGTGATTACGTTTTCCCAGGCATGAGGAGTTTTTCTAAGGCTAGGCATTAAGAGAAAGCTAAGCCTATTCTGTACTTTCAAAAAATGCATGCTCATGATTTACAGTTCCCAAATTTCAACCTTTAACACCATCAGAGTGACAAGATTTCAACTCTTCCTAGCACTCTTTTATTAACATTAGAAGGGATAACAGCCTGAGTATGAATTCACAAATGTTGGATATAAAAATAACTGTAAAAGCAGAGAAAACTATCATAGGCAATTCTCCTCAAAACCTGTAATCTCAAACATTTTTCAATTACAAGACTTAACCTTGTATAAACTACATTCATGGTAAAGAATAAAGGTTAATATATCTCACTTACTACAGATTCCAAAGTCTCCATCATCGACAGTAATTTTATTCTCTAGAATTAAGAGGAAGGGAGAAGAATGGAAAAAAGCAGTTAGTATTTAAAAATCATTGCCAAGTTAAATTAATTCTACTTTTCCACTTCACTTCTAAAAAGTGTATCTAAAAAAGGTAGGAAAACTGAAACAGACAAAGCAGCATGTTTTTTGCAACCTTCTATAAAAATTGATCTCAATTTATGCTTTTTCTCAGTTTCTGCACAAAAAAAAACAACACACAAAATATCACATTTCACTTCAAGTAATCTGAACTGAGAGTAAAAAGGTTGCACAATTTTCTGGCTTTCTGTAGTATTTTGCTGATAACTACATCCCACTAGTATCTAAGATGCTTTACTTGTCAAAGTAGTGTCAAAGACACCAGAATTTTCCTGCAAACATACAAGAAAGTTGTCCTGCTACACATTTAAAGCTTTTAAATCGAGTTAGTCACAATTATAATGCTTATTCTGCCCACATGACAGAAACCAACCTAGCATGAAATACTGAAAACACTCACTTCACAGTTACTTTTATCCTTACTCTTTCCAAAGCTTTAAGAACTGAAATCTTAAGGCACTAAGTCAATTCACCAGCATTATCAGAACTGCAATAGTCTAAACAAACCATGCATTTCTCAAAACATAAAACTTCACATAATTTTGCCTCTACAGTGGTTAACCCCTTTTTTTCCCCTAAGAATCATCTGGCTCCTAACCTAGTTCCTTAATGACCACAGGCAACAATTCAGGATCAAAATGACCCAATGCTAACATAGTGTGCATTGCTGCATTTTCTTAAAAACTGCTTAGGAAGAACTGAGTATTACTTGGGGTAAAAAAAAAAAATCTCAACTTGGAATGAGGTAATCTAAATTTAAAGTCTAGGCCCTAGCAGAAGATAGGCTGCTTCTCTTATCAGTTACTGACAAATACAGAAATAACCTTCTTACAGGAATAGAAGCACTACTAATTCAACTGAAATTAAAAAAAAAAAAAAAAAAAAAGAGGGAGAACAGAACGTGATCATGGTACTATTAATGACTAACCAACAATTTCTTTTATACCACCTTCTTTCTAAAAGACATTTTTTCAAATAAATTAGGGTTTCTTAACAAATGTGAACTTTAAGTGTGGAGAAAATAGTATTTTTTATGTGCTAGAAAAGACAGTGCATAAAACATGCCATAGCAGCATAACAGATCTAAACTACAAGCTACATTCAAAGGTTATTTCAGTCACTCTTAAACCCCAAACTTTTTCCCTATTCAGAAAAGCATTAGTAACTTATACGCAAGTCTGCATGCCACCCTTTCTTTCAGCAAAATAAATTTCTGCTAAATTGCCAGGTAAATAAGTGCATTCATGTTTCTATTTTCAATAATCCATTTACTTATAGAAGCCTAATTAAACATTTTTTGTTTAAAATTTTAATAATCAAATAGTACTTAAATAAAAACAGCAGTGACTTCACACCCTCCCCCAATTTTCTTTAATATGGATCCTTAGTCTCAAAGAATTAAACTTACAGAAAATTATTAAAATTTCAAATTAATAAAAAACCAACCCACATAATCTTAAGGATGACAGCAGAGAAATTCACATCCACTTGCATTTTGAAGCCACTTACGTACAGATACAAATATATTTTGAGAGTAAGGCCCATGTTGTGCAAAGAAAAAGTCTATACCTCCCACACATTAATAAATTAAAGTATTTTAAAACTATAGCTATCAATCCCTCTAAACCAGTGTGCAGCATATCAGCAATCTGAGATGCAGTTGGTGCCCATACCTAAAGGGGTAATTGATCGTGGTTGTAGATGAGTCTCCCACGTGTGAACTATGACTTCGCAGGGACCATCGATAGTCTGTAATTTAAAAGTTAAATGTCTGCAAAAATTTCTTTTGTTAGATCTGACTTTGTACCCATGAAGCTCTTTAGGATGGCTGTGAACTAAACTTAGAGATTTAAGGAAGTAACAGAAGAGGGAGAAAAAGAAAGAGAGGGGAACAGAGAGAGACTAGAGGAGAAAAAAAGAAAACAGATGAGGCTTCTTACCCCTGCAACTGCTGATGACTCTGTTTGATGTGTTGTGAACACATATGACAAAACTTGTGACAGTCTGACATGGCAGAGACATCACATAGAATCATTAAACCTTTGCTGCTAACAGATATTCTGCTGGGCTACTTTAGTTTCCTTCTGATACAAAAAAAAAAATCTCTGAACTCATTAAGAGTGCTCACTTTGTTCTCAAGCTGCAGCAACAGTTCATGAAAAACATACCCTACATCTCTAATTCCAAAGAGCACTCAGCATCTACTCATGCACATAGCAGTTACAGGGGTGGGTTCTCCTTCAAAATTTGCCTTACTAAATTCAAAGGCTATAAACCACAGTTATTTTAGTTGTGGTACTGGGAAGCAAGTTATTTGCCATCTAATTTAAACATAAATAATTAATCCAATCAGCCAGCAATGAAGGCCCTGCACTCTACTCCAGCTGGAGCAGGATAGATTAGGTTCTTTGATAAAAGAGAAATATTGTCCACCAAAAGAATACATTAACTGATAAACACAGCCAAGACTCAGATAACCTGAACAGTAACACAATCTCTTCTTTCAAAACAATTTAACTTTGAAATAGCTTTCTAGGTAAAAGCTTTTATGTCACCACAACTTGAAAGAGATAACATGCCTGATTCCCAGTTCAGTCACCCTGGGAAGTTTCCCCTAGCGTGGCACAGTTGCTACTACCACATGTAAAAACCAGTCAAATAGCTGCAATTTGTCATCTTGATATTCTGGGGCCTAAGTAACTCTTATTTCCAAAAAAAATTTGCTACTATTGCCAAAGACATGGAAACTTCAAGGGCAGCTTATCAGGCTCCTGTTTAAACTGATTTCAGACCCCCAGGGCCATCCAGACAAGCTTCAAACTCAGCAGTACAATTACACTGATCCATAATGCTTTGTTCCATTGCAGCTCACCCAATAGATTCTTCACATGCAGATGGTATTTCTTGACATACACTGAGCACATTTAATCTCCCAGGTCTTTGGGTGAGTTAACAGCAAACACCAAACAGGTAACAAGTGCTCAGTAGGACAGCTTTGCTCTGAGTCTCAGCTAAAGCAATGTTCCTAAGGAGTTCAGAGGCAACCCCACCTAAAGATCACGTTACAATAAAACACATATGCTTAGTCATGTTTTAAAGACAGAATGAATGTAAAATATAAACAAAATTGTATTACTGCTTCCAGTTTATTCCCGTTACAGGGCACTTTTAGTCCCCAACTTCATTGCTGCCACAATGACCACACAGGATTTCTAGAAAAGTAAATAATGAGAAGTTTCTTTCCCCTTCTTTCACAGCACAGTGACGTTTGCCTTCACAATGACAGTTTCTAAAGCTGCAAACCATGTTTGTCAGCAGGGAGGCTGCCACTGACTCCCACCATGCAGGCATGCAAGGTCTCCCAACAGCAGCTCCCATCAACATGTGCACAATTTAGTTTGTGAACCTGGGCAATGCAAATCTTCCTAACATGAATTAAGCTGTTTTCTTCTGAAGGTAAGCAAAGGTTTTTCCTTTTTCCTTGTAAAATCCCCAAAGCATTGTACGAAATCACCAATTTATTTCTTACACTACTGTAACTGTCCATTCTGAAGTCAGGTTCTAACGTAATGAATGAATTTGAGTAACATTATCCCAACAATAAAGACACCATGCCAGATACATTCAGCACAATTTCCTCTCCTGAAAGGAATACAATGGACTGATTGTGCATTTAATCCCAGGAACCCTCAACTTTGCATACTAAGAAGAGCCAAGCAAAGCTTCCTGGAAAAAAAGGGCAATTGATTAGAGAACAGGCACAGACATCACTAAGAACCCTTCCAATCCCTGCTCAGACAATCTCTGAGTTTACAGGCATTTAAAAAAGTTTTAATTACATATAAGAGAAGCTATTGTTACAATGAAGTCACAACAGTAATGTCATTTCTGTGGCATATACTGAGCACATCTGAAAAGCAGCCCAGCTGAGCAGCAGAGCTAAATGATGGTCATCAATATGAACAGTAACACTGCCTAAAAGGAGAGGTTCCAGAGGACAGGCTTTCAAGGACATCCACTCAAATGTCCCATCAAGCATCTCACAGGCAGTACGCTGAGGTAAGGGGCGCTACAGATCCTTTTCTACTAATACAGACACTTATTTCTTTTTAAAGCCAATACAAACATTATGTTGCTTGATCTTGATTAGCTGAATATCTGATGCAATTTTAAAGCTTTTAAAGGACATTCAAGAACTTTCTTTAAAAATCAAGTCCTTTTCCATTATGAGAAGCTGGGGCCTCCCTCCCCAGAAGTCATTAGACACTTTTGAAATGAAGGGTAAAATGCCTGTCTAGCATAATGGTCCTGAAGGTCCCAGCAGATGCACCATCTGCATGAAGTGCCTGGGTACTCAGTACAATTAAATAATGAAAACACTTCTGTGGATGTCTAAATGGTAATTTAGGACATCAGTTCCAAGGTTCTTGCTTTAAGGCAACACAATAGAGTAGGCATTGGGGGGGGGAACCCAAACCAAATCTTAAAAACACCACACAAACCCATTTATCCAAGTGCACTTCACTAATTAAAACTACGTTTCAAGAATAATAATCTACTTCAATAATATGAAACAGCTAAATTAGACTTAATTGCTAAAGCTGCATTTCTGACCAAAATCTCTCTGGATTTCTGTACCATGTAGAAGACAATAATTAAGCACTACACTGAATAATTAAAGCCATTGTGCCATCATATCTTACAAAAACTTACAAGGCAGCAGCACCACAAGTCACCTGGCAGGAAATGCTGAATTCAGTAGAGATTTTTACAGCTCCAGTATTTCCAATAAGTTTCACAGACAACCTGCCATGTCAGCAGATAGTAATGCCTTTGTTACTACCACAATAACCACGAGTTTTTAATCTACAAAAAGCTTTTCTAAGGCATCAATTACTGAGTCTAAATCTAAGTGTCACCTTTATTACTACAGTCCAGGCACTAAATGGATTTATTTACTTGCACTTTTTTAAAGTAAATTTACCTCTCATCTGAAACCTCTGTAACTAAGCAGAAAGTGTGAAAAATGTCCTCCAGTCCAGTTTTTAAAGTCCTGCTACATGCACAGACAGCTTAGTGATTTCACACTTGCCTTGAAAGAAGTAACCCTGAACTTGGATGCTTATTCACAATTTCAAAAGCAAATACAGAACACAGCTGAACAGAATAAGGTGTGTTCCTTACTAAGGTTTTCAAATATGCATCATGCAAACAATGAATGTAAAATTATTCTCCTGAAACCTAAGACACACAGAAGACAAATTGCAGCCAAAGCCGTTCTGGTGTGCCTCACACAAACCCCTCATAGCCCACCACCTCTGCCCCTGCCACAAACAGAAAGTGAGTGTAGAATAAAACCCAGGAAGATTCTCACTGGTACCAGACTATGTTCAAGGAAAGAACAACCTCCAGCAAAATAGTTTAAGTTACTCTACTATTTCATCCCAGTGTGTGTATTTATTATTCTTTTTAAAAGCATAAGATCAAAATGTTTGCAACACAGTAAAATCTCTTGCTATGCAGGAGCCAAGACCTGATAACAATTCTATAGTAAAATGCTATTTGGATATATATTTGCATTCATGCAAAAATTCTACGGATTTCAATATATTGAGTATTTAAAAAAAACCCTGCTCTATTTACATAACCACAATTATGCTAACACAAATATGCTTCACTACAAACAAGACTTTCCATTACATCATACTTTCCTGCAAGCAAAAAAAAATTTAAGATCAAACGATGATCTTCCTAAAGGGAGGTGAGAAGACTTCAGTTTTTTTCAATGAAATGTTAATTATTCTATTTTCAAATCTAGCCTGTAGCACCACTATGGGTAATCTAGGAACTACCATTTGTCTGGGTAAACGTGTATCACCCCATTTTTGTCACTATGTCCAACTCAAGCATCTTCTCAGATGCAGTTGCTGTAGAAGGGAATGCTAACTTCAGGTGGATCTGCCTTCAGCACGATTTACTGATTATGTGATGTCAAATTCATATACTCAGACTTGAACATATGGTTAAGATTACACTGTTTTACAACATGTAAAATTGATACTGTGTCAGCGATCATATACTGCCAGCTTGTCAAATTTAGGAGATTAATCACATGCAATGCCTAATGAAAAAAATTCTGAAATAAAAATATGCAGAATAATTTCACTTAAAAGTATCTTTTCCTTATCAGCATTTCCTTAATGCTAAAGTTCTCCATGTACGGTCTCACTTGTACTACACTGTACATGATATTCCCGTTACTTTGTCCTTGGTCTTCAAAAGGCTTACAAAAAGAGGAAGAAAACAGCATTGTACCTGCATTTCTTTCCTTCAAAAGATTTATTCTTACAAGAAGTCCTGTGCATTTAACAGGTACAAGTCAGACACCACTAAGCTGACAACCCCAGGAATTCACATATTTGTTTTGTAGGGTGGTTTCCTTTTTTCCTGCTCTATACATTTAGAAGCTCTTTATGCTGGTATTGCATAAAATTCATACTTACCTTGGGAGACTCTGCATCACACGGTGCATAAAGTGTGCACGATACAGAGCACCTACTCAAAGAAACACACTCACCAACACAGAGGGTAAACTTTTGTAAATGGAAAAACAGAAATTGTATTGTCTATTGTCTATGGCTCAGCCTCTGCTCACTAACTCTGCTTCTTCAAGTGTGCTACTGCTTACATTTAAACTTCTGGCATGTGCAAAACAACAAAATGTAAGAGTCCCATCAGAGCTGCTGAGCCGTAAGAATTAATCTACTTTTGGCCTCAGTTTGACCTCAGCAAAAGAAATCAATTACTGGCCTTCCCTTCTTTTGCCTCAAAGTACCAATTTAAATACTAGTTTCTGACTAGACTATTTCACTGTAATGAAAAAACCAGAACTGTGTTTCACCTGAAAATAATAACCTTCACTGAAATGATACCTCCATCAAATAGGGGTTTTTTTTGAGTTAAAAAAAGGCTGACAAAAACTTACATGCTCTTGACAGTAATTTGACATTTTTAAAAGATATTGATGAGATGGTTCTGTAACTCCTTTGCACATTTAGCTACAGCCTTCATAATCCCAGTTTCAATGAGGAACTAAAGCCCAGGGTGAATAGCTACAGGATATTAATAGAATAAGAAAGATAGCAAAGGCAGCATTAAATTTCTTAAGGTTATTACTTGTTATTATGATAAATGCTTATTTTCCCAACTTAGACCAGCTTTTTCCTGGACACAACCTCATCCCATCTGAAGAGCTTCCCCTTGCTCTAGTGCAATGTTTACAAACTGTCACATACATTAAACTCTAATTTATCTAACCACTGATATGTATATCAATACCTGTAAAAACACATCTGTCTCCTGGCTGTTTTTTTTCCTTCCAAGCTGCGCAAATACCTATACACAAACATACAGAAAACAATGGGATGCCTTGTCCCTTGTTTCACCTTTTCACTTCAAGAGATTAACTTGCGTTAATTATGCAGCACAAAATCTGGTTAACACTTCTCATGCTTCACAAAACCAAATCTGTGGTGGTTTGCAAAACTTTTAAAATTTTAAAATTTTTAAGATTTTAAACCTCCTCACTAACCATTTTTCTCCTACTATCACTTGCTTCCATGCTATCATACAGGACAGATATCACATTGCTTCCATGGATCACTTGAGATCCACGCCCTGCTGAAGTCCCCATTCAACCATATTCTGACTATGAGAACTTCACCATATTACTCAAGCTTTATAATAATGTCAGGGATTTCTTTACCACTGAAATTTTTAGAACACCAACACTGCTAAAAGAAAGAAGAGAATACAAGTTAACAGCATATGGTCATGTATTTCCAGAAGTGAACTGTGAGTATTTCCACAAATGCTTTAATGTTTCACATGCAGCAATTCAAGACTTATTTCTAAAAAAAAAATCTCATGTCAAACTCAGGAAATCCTTTTTTTATTTCAAGTATGGGAATTTATACTAGGGATGAGCCAACTTAAAGTAGACAAGGTTGTACATACCTTAGGTTCTAAAAAGTATCCTTTAAAATACCGATACTGAACTGGAACTCCTCTGGGAAGCTCTACAGTAGCTTTCCATCTTGTCTCATATTCCCTGTGGAGAAAAAAAAACAACCCATCAAAAAAAAAGTTTCAAAATACAGCCTAACAGTCACCTCAGACACACATCTAAGTAATACTCTAAAATAAAATCTAGTATATTGTTGCAAGGAAAGTTATTACAAAGTACCTTAGCCAAACATGCACAGAACATGAGATGTACTTAGAATTGAAACTGAACTTTTTGACTGACAGATCTGCAGTGCTCTAAGAGAGCAGGAATTTTCATCCCCGTTGAACAGATGGGGAAAACATGGTGAAGTGACTCAGAGACTCATCCAAGATCACACAGCAGGTCACTGCCAGAATTACAAACACAGCCTGCAAGCCTCACTTTCCTGCATCACAGAGTTGCCATAAACTGGCACCATTTTAAGAAAATACTGAATTCTTCCACTGCATTTAAACTTCCATTACATATACTCATGCCTATACACGCATTCCCTCTCACTTAAGAATTTTAATGTAACTCTCAGTTTAAATAATCTCCTCCCTATCACTTTCTAGCACAGTAATAACTTGTTTATACTCTTTACTTTCTTTTTATCCTCTACTACACTATATATCTCCTGTGACTTGCTGCACAGCCATGGGACTGAGAATTGCCCCAAGGCAGTTTCTTACTCCAAGTATCTAAGCTAAACTACTGAAATGCCAGCCACAACAGCAGAAGCATCATCTGTAACTAGAAAAGCACAAGTTTCATATTTTCTTAAAAACATATTCCTAAGCATTCAAAGTGCTCAATGGCAACACAAGGAATTCTGGAGTTCTGCTAACAGTACATGTAGCTCAAGAGTTTACAAACTCAGAGACAGAATAAATTTGTTGCTCCAGAACTCCAGCTACTTCAAATGGAACAAGTGAAAAAAAAATTCAAAAAAGAAGAAAAAGATCACCCAAAGAAAATGAAAAATCACAACCAACTTACTCTTCCACAGTCTGGAGGACCACTGCAAGTTGGGGATTCCAATTTCCCAAAGCACTGCAGCTCCCACATATTGCAAAAACCTCTCCTAAAAATCCAAACAAAAAAAAAAAACCACCCCACAATCATCATTACTCCAGGCTAGATGGCAATAAAAAGTACAGTCACAGTCATACTTCAAGTATTTTAAATATATACACCAGAATCACTCATTTAAAATCCCTCCTGTCCAGAAAGCAATCTTACCCCACCCAAAACTACAACAGCATTTTCTTCACCATGCCAAGGACCTGAGAGAGGGACTAAGGCAACCCCAGCCCTTGAACGGGTTGGCCTCCAAACCATTCTTAAAGAATAGTGCTCAAAACATCTCTGGGAATGTAGCAGGCAAATCTTCACAGTAAAACGCTTAATCTCAAGATAACAGTTGTTTTCCGAGGTACCCTGTATTTTTTAATGCATGTCCATATCCCCTCAAATTCATACCAACAATTCAGAAAGCACAGACAAACAGGAGGTTGCTAGCATTATTCCTAAGGCAACATACCCAATTCATTTGATTCCCAAGAGAAATAAAGTATGCTATGCTTTCAGTTTTTACTGGATATCAAAACATGACATTGTTACACAAAAAACCCAAATGAAAATGTCACACTTATCTTAATGCATACATACATACAGAACTCAAAAGGTCACAACAGTATATTTCATTTTGGGAAATCCCAAAGTGAGCATTGCAACTTACCCTTGTTTTTAATACAAAACCTATATGTATCTGACTGTAAGAACAACAATGATAAATACTAATGGACAGAACAAATTAGTATTTTGCTCTTACAGGGTTTCAGCAAGATTTTTAGACATAATACAAAGCTGTTGCAGAATGAGAAAAATAGGGAGTTTTAAAGTACAGTTAGGCACCACAAAAGAATGATGCAAGCATGTCTCACTTACTTCCTATTCTCAAAGTGAGTAGCGTGGGGGACACAAAAATCCCAAGACATATAGTAGACCAGCTGTATGCAACAAGTGTACACTACCTTTTCCTAAGCCACATATCACAGCTGACACTTCAAAGTACACAGTTACAGTTTGGAGGATGTCCTTATGTCTCTGAAATTGTGCCCCTTTTCTCCAGTTAAACAAATAAGGGACACCACCAGGCCTGCTTATGAAAGAAACCTCTGCAGACCCAGGGCTTGGAAAAAATCTACAGAAGACAAAGTAAGACAATTTTTCTCAAAGCAGCTTACTGAAATAATTTTAGATAGCACCTTGAACTTCAGCTGGTTTGGTTTTTTTTTCAAATCTTTGGCTGCGATTCATTAAAAAAAAGAAGCTCGAGCTTTCTGGATGCTCACTGTAAGCAAACAAATGCAGACAGAAATCTGCCTTATGAGTACATTTAGTATGCAATTGCCTGTGTTAGCTTTCCCTCTTCCACCCTGTCCTGAGGCACATGATGATTTGTTTTTGCAGGGAGCAGATAAAGTGGGGAGGGAAGACCACCTGAACACCACACAGGTAGAATTTCTGAGTGGAGATATTAAAAAGAAGCTAGAATTCTTTTAACATCCCTTTACAATAGCAGTACTTAATACATCTCCATGTTCACACAGCAAACCTTTGAAGTGCCATCTAATTACATTCCTCTTAACAGGTGCCAGCTGGAATAGTTCTCTGGGCTCCTATTTGAAACCAACATCCAGTGACCACCTCTAAGTCAGTGAGGCACCCCACACAAAAGGCAACACTTGAATAGGATGTGCAGCCACCCTGAACTCCCTTCAACAACTGCACTGAGGGCAAATTAGGATTTGTAAAACACTGCCTTAATGATCCCAGTAAAGGCAAAGTGAAGTGCATGACAACTGTCTTCCCACGGGCAATTCTGAACACAGTGGGCTTTGGGTTGGGTTTGTGTTCCAAGCTCAGGGGTCCTCAGCTTCTCCCCTGTCCTCGTCATGGAATTCAAGGCTGCTCCTGGCAGAGCTACTGCAAACAAGGTTAATCTAAGCCTTCTGCCTCAAAGCTTGCAACAGCCTCACTGATGCAACAATAACAACAAAAAGCCCAACAATGTCAATATTGTCATAAGCAGAAGCACCCTTTTGTGTCATCTCTTTATGCTGTAAGTATTTCCAGATAATTCTTTGTGAATACCTACTGAGGCAGGATCTAGTTCTCACTAATCCTACTTTTCACTGCAGTACTATGGGTACAAGAGGAAGTTATACATCCAAAGTCAGCTTTGCTAGTGACAGTGCCATCACAGCTGTGGAAGCAACAGTGTAAGCAGGACAAAGGGAGCATAGCTTGCAATACTCCATGGCATAGCTACACCAGCCTTGAGCTAAGGTCAATTTACTCTGAAATTTAAAATTTTCTCCAGAATGCTATAAAAAACTCCACTCCTTAGTAATAGCTTCATGTCAACATTGAGTACCACTTTGCAGTTCCCAAATGCCAAATCATGAGGGAGAAACACAGGAGAGCTCTAACACAGGGCAGATGTCATAACCTGTAAAACGTTCTTATCATTTTCTTCCCCACCACCCAAAGGAGACACTTCTGCCATCTGGTATTGGCCTGGCACAGGAATTCTGCCAACCTGCTCCCACATTCATCTGCTTCTGTTAGGCAGATTACTTGGTGGATGACTTTTTTGGTGCAGTCCATTACAATGGATTACTTTTTTGGTGCAACTTCTGTGCTGGTTTTTGGCTGGGGTAGAGCTAATTTTCTTCACAACAGCTAGTAGGGCCTGTGTTTTGAATTTGTCCTGGAAGCAGTGCTGATAACAGAGGGATATTTCAGCTACTTTTGGGCAGTGCTCACAGCATCAAGGCCTTTTCTGTTCTCTCCCCACCAGAGACCATGGCTGGGAGCAGTTCTGTGGACCCCAGTCCCCAGCTGTGGTTAAACCACAACTCCTTCCTTCCAAGTTCCTGAAGATGAAGATCAACATAACATGCACAATTTATCAATACCACATCTTCATGTTCTACCTGATGTGGTACTTTGTGCTCCTCATTTGGATTACAGAAGTTATTTTACAATTTAATTTTTTTTTTTTTTGCATAGACAGAATACCAAATTAAGCTGCATATTCTTTCTGTCTGTAACTTCTGATAGAGGTCACATCTTGTGAGAACTTTCAACAGGTATGCAGAGAGAATAAAAAACAGAACAAACACATCAATGTGTGCCTAAATACCATGGGTCAGAATATAAGTGCTTGTTCCCATTGAATAAAAAGCTACTAAAGAGAAAGGATTTTAAACCAATCATAACCATTTCAGTTACTATCAAACTCTCTAGCACATTATGAAATTTTTGTTTGGAGAAAGAGGTAAAATTTATTTCTCAACTCTCATTCACAAATTCATAGGTGAAATGTCTTAATATATTTTACAATGATTTATCATTTTGATTATTTGATCTAACATGTTTTTATCTCTGAGGAAAGCAGAAAGACAGCCTTTGAACACTCCTCCATTAAGTTTTCTCCTACACCAACCATACAAAAAGGAGAAAGCATGATTTGAGTACCTGGTGCTGATGATCCTCTTACTTCAAAAGCAACTTGACAAGAGGTCATTTCTGCAGAACTTTTGTCTTGAGATAGTTGAAATCTCCTACAGTGGAAGGAAAGAGATACTAATTTGAGGAACAATCACCAGATCTGTTGCTGTTCTAAGCAAGAGGAAACAGAAATCCCACCACTTACAGGGAAGCAAGTCATTTGTGGTATTACTGTTTGAGTGAGCAGGACAAGTAGAAAGCTCTTTAAAAGCAGCTGCAGATCCAGAAAACAGCATCCAGCTGCAACACTGGCACAGGAAAAAGAGCATATGCAAGCATCAAAGAGCATATGCAAGCATCAGTGTCCTGCAGCATTTATCAGTCTTCAGCTGAGATTCTTCAAAACTCTCGTTTTGACTAATTTTGCTTCCAGGAAGGCCACCGGAAGGTTTGAAGAGATTTAAGATTAGGACCCTTGGCAAACAGTAACTTCTGTCTCATCTGTGCTGTTCTTCAGCATCCTCTACAGAGCACAAGGAAGTGTTCACAGAGAAGCACAAGGACCTTGAAGGAAAAGGGAACAGCCCATACCAGATGCCAGCTCTCTGCTGTCACCTGTCCATCCCTGTAGACTCTGCTCCCCCACTTCCAGGCTTTCACAGGAAGCACCAAGCAGCCTTCCAAGCAGCACAGCAGGAAGGGACTGCCTTTAGCCAGGACAGCAGCTGGAACACTGGCTCTGCCTCAATTTTCTCCTTCAACACACTACACCTTGACTGACAAAAACTGGCAGAAACACACTTGCACCATTACGGCAGAAACACTATTGATGCATCACATCCTTTTATATGATTTACAAAAGCAGCAGCCATAGTAAAGTCCACATATGGATGTTGCTAGACTGCCATCACCCAAGTATATCCATCTGGACATGGGCTACAAAGTAATTACACTAATTATGTGCAGAATAAATTTTGCAATGGTTTCAATTGATCCAGTTCTTTACATTGCTGTGGGGGCCTTTTTGTTCTGCGTGTGTTTTGTTTGTTTTTGGTTTTTTACTTTAAGGAAGTAGAATGTTATTATTGCTATTTTTGAACAGGACAAATAGCAGTGTATTTCAGTACAAGCTTGGTCAGCAGTAATAACAACCTCAGGAAGAATAACAACATTGAAGAAAAAACTGCCTTTCATCAGCTCTACTACAACAAGGGGAATCCCTTGCCTTCAAAGAGCACAGGACAGTTAAATATGCCTTGAAAGCAAAAAACAGCCAGATACTAAATTGGAGGGGAAAAGAAGCTCATCATCAAACCTCATTCTTTGTGGGCATTTAGGATGTTATTGCAGCTACTGAACTTTCAGAATTGTTTCTTCTGGATCTTCTCCTCCTCTATTCCTACTCTAACTACAGCTGCCTTTACTTTACATTCCTTTTTCTCCTCCCTTATATTCCCTCTCCATGTCAAGGAAGATGACTTTTCAGTAGTAAAATGAGAGCAAAAAAATAGTAGACATATAGAGGTTTCTGGTCACATATTCCAATTCTGCATTTGTCTTTCACAAATTTTATCATTCTGCAAATGCTAAAATCCCAGACTACAGAAGCTAGAAATAAGCACAGCTGATAAACAGGAATTCCATGAAGGGCACGCCCTTTAGGAATTTTCTCTCGTGTGTGTCACTAGTCACTGTGTAAGTGACACATTCTAGCACTTGTTTTCAGCAGTTATTCATAGACAGAGAAGCACAGCACCTTTCAGTGCTGAAACTAAGACTAGGCTCATGAAACTGGTCTAATATGACAAAAAAACTCAGTGTAATGCAGAGAATATAAATTACTAGTGTGCATTTATGATGACACCAAGCAGTCAGGGGCTTGGCTGTGCTCACCAAATGCCTGTGTTCGGACACTCTTTAACTGAAAGGGCAGAGGAGCCAAAGGGGAAATGAACTAGGCAAAAATGCCTTGCAAAAGTTAACAATGCAGGAAAGTGAAAGCTGATGTGTGCACCTAGTTCCCCAAAGCAAGAATATGCTTTTGGCTTGCAAAAAAAACAAAACAAAACAAAAAAAACCCCACCCAAAAAAACAAAAACATACACACAAAAAAAAAATCTATTCCCAGAGCCAATGCAACAACTCAAATTTAAACTTCACAAAAACTAGCATGTGTCCTATTGCAAATTAACTAACTACCCAACTGTTCCTAGAGAATCATCCAAAATCCTCCTAAGTCTATGCAGTTTTTAGCCAATCTTGTAACAACTCTATACACCTACTTGCAAGACAAGTGTAGGCTTTTCTAAACTGCCTTGTAAAATATTTTTTCTTTTCTATATAGCAGCAGCCAGTTGTAAGGAGATTTTGACAAACTGACTCTGTAAAATTGCCAAAATTCTACCCAAAATGTATTTTATCTCAAAAACCTACTCAGGCTACCCAAGGGATGTATATGAAGAAAAGAAAAACTCCACTTCACCAAGCAAGAGAATGTTTTTTTCTAGCAGAACTGCAGGTAAAGGTACACTTATATTTAGGGTCAAAGTACCACTCCTCGTTCTGAAAAAACATCTTTTCTAGCAGAGCACTGAATGCAAATACACAGCGAGGAAAAACCAGGTCTGCTTTTTGTTAAGGAATCAAGCCTATGTGGTATACTATAATGCACTTATAAAAGCAGTCTGTGCTTTCCAGACCTGATACAAAACCATTTTACTGCAGGGGAAGGAAAAAAACCAAAACAACCTAAGTTTAGCTGTACAGTTCCTGAAAAGAGATAATAATTTAATTCCCAAAGGGGAATGGCAAGCTCTAACAATCAAGTCCCCTGACCTCTAAGTGTCAGGCATCTTTGAAACGAGATGTTCCTTTTCAGCACTGCTTAACCAAAGAAGCTGGCAAAGAATTAACAAAATCCTCTTTTGCTCCCCACTCCTGTAATGATGGACTTTTAGGTGAATGCAAAGAATCCTCAGCTCAGAGGAGTCATGTCATAACTGCTGTGGTGAACTGACGCAAATTAGAACAGTTACATTAAAAATGATAAACATTTCCTAAACGGCAAATATTAATAAAATCGATTGAGCAGATTTACAAACCATAAATCCTTGTGCAACAACCCTTTTTAAATAACCTCTGAGTCCAAAAGTGATAAAACTGAATTCATATCTGCTGCAGCAATAGGCATTCAGATGCTAACCTGGGTGCAAACAACTGCTCCACTTCCTTTGGTCACCTTCTATAGGCTACAACCATGCAAGAAAGCAGTGAACACTTGAATCTCATTTTCCTCGTGGGAAAGACAAATCACACAGGTAGAGACTTATCAGCACTTCACTTAAAAACCAAAACAACCTGGAAAAAAACCCAACATGAAATATTAAGAGGAAGAAGAGAATAGCAAATCCAAACTCTTCCCCTTCCCGATTCTAGAAGAGAACTTCTAGAAAATGCAGGTAAGAAAGAAAAGATGTCATAGCACAATCAACTATTAAAGTGTCACAAAGTATTGCAGATTTCCTCTAAAAGGAGGTAATAAAGGTCATCGTGGATGGGGAAGACCAAAATATTTTTTGGTTGTAGTTACAAATATACCAGGAGAGGGACTTGATTTATTAATTCAAATCTTGAAGTTAATTTGAACCTTCTGGCTTGCAGGTCTGGTGATATATTAAAATCCTTCACAAGCCTTCAGCTTTAGTGGATTATTCTGCCCCCCCCTTAACTTCCCTAACCTTTCCAGTATGATTTAAGAGGTGCTGGCTGCTTGCTGTACCATATCTTACATGTTTTTTCAGGATTAGCTAAATACACACCAGGTAATCTGGGGCAATCATGGAATATAACAGCCTATCTGACAAACACTGAACAAATTCCAGAGTCATAAAAATTCACAGCAGCCATGCAGCCAGGTTACCTGCTCTCTACTCATTACAACCAATATTTTTAATAGCAACTTGAACGGGTTTTGAGGCTTTGATTCTAGTGGTCCATGGGCAGGCTTGAAGTACAACGGGATTTTTTTTTAACTGTGGAGACTTACAAGCCTGAAGACCTTGAACTTTGCTGCATGGACAGAGGGCTTTCAAAATTAGGCAGGGAACACTTCCGGCCACTACCCTGACAGGCCTGAACGAAAAGCTGATTTTATCAACTCTAAGTCGACTGTAAGGGCTGCAGAACGCATGGTTACACTTTGCATATCCATTAAGGATAACCAAAACTTGGCAACATGCTGGTAAGAAAGCCAGAAAGTATCAGACTCACACCAAAGTGGCACATTTCTCCCTTTCTCTCCCCCCAAAAAGGCACCAAACTAATAGCAAAAAATTCTGATGCAAAGCTATCAACCCAAAACTCTCTTGGGTAACATCATATTTAAAAATGACAGGCTAATACACAGCACACATTTTTCCAATGAGATGAAAAAATACAGCTCACAGGGTATCTTTTTAACAGTTTAGGGTCTTTTTAAGCTAATAAATTTTACAGGTGTTTAATGGGATTTTCCAAAGGTAATTAGACAACTAAAATGAGACAGCTAAGTACACAGGCGCCACAAAATTCCTGGAATGCATTTTAGTACTTTCAAACATCTGATTTTGACTGTAAGATTGCTTCTGCCTGCTCTGTTACTAAATTTGCTTAGTTAGCTGCAGAAAAACGCAACCCACCGCACTGGGTCTGGCTGAGATGGGGTTAATTTTCCCTACAGCAGCCCCCACAGGGCTGTGCTTTGCACTGGCAGCTAGAAAGATGTGGATAACACAGCAGCAGTGCTGTCTGTCCAACACTCACTGCCACCAAGAGCCTGCAGGTGAGCACATCCTGGGGGGAGACACGGCCAGGACAGGTGACCCGAAGTGACCAAAGGGACATTCCTTATGACACTGGCTCACAGATCAATAAAAAAAGAAGGAAAAAAAAAAAAGCTAAAAGGAGAACATTTGTTATTTAAGACATTCGTCTATACTGAAGGCCTGCTTCCCTAATGGTTAAGTAAATAACAAAACCTTCTGTTTCCCCTTGCATCTGCATAAATTATTTTTGCTTTATTAACTGACTCTACCTTGATCCCTGAGGCTTTTTCCACCTTTCTCCCCCTGAGGAGAGGAATGACAGAGCTGCTTGGTGGGCAAGTGGCACGCAGCCAAGGTCAACCCACAGCACTTCTGTGCACCAACAGGCTCTTTCATAATGCTAGCACGTTTCATCATAGATCCTGGGGCACAGTCCTGACAGTGCACAGTCCTAAAAGTAAACATGCTCAGTCCTTTCAAAATACCTCTCCAATTTTTGCATATAAAGACAAAATCAGCAAGGACTAGAAGGCCGGAGTATTTTTGCTTTTGTCATTTTGAGCTGACACTTTCCACCTTAAGAGGAGAGACGCATGAGATGTGTCAACACCCAGCAGAGTCCAACGCCAGGCTGAAGCAGGGGAAAGGTGGCACAGTCCCAGCCAAGTCATTTGCCAGCTGGGAGGACACACTGGCAGCACTGGGGCTGACACAGAGCACGCCTTGCAGCCTCCCTCACGAACCAGGAATCCGAACACAGCCCGGCACAGCTGGAGTAGGTACTGTGCTCAGATTTTACCTTCTTAAAAGCTGTGCTACACACAGCAATAGAAAACCTACCATGCATGAGATCTGCTGCTGTGCTGAACAAAGGGACGTGAGCCTAAGACACAGATGTGATATTCTAAAAATACCGAGGGGGATCTGGTTAATCTTGTAGTACAGTGAATAGATTTTGTTGCCTGTGGTTGGTCCTAACGAGGTATCAGGTATTACAGAATACATCTAAAGCAACAAATTAGACATGCAAGAAAATTATGTAACGGTAGTTGATGACACTTGGGTTTTAGAACAGCGTCAGAGGATGTATTTGTCAGGGCATTCCCTCTAACAACTGGGAGAGAATTTTTAGAAACAGCATTACATCATCGACTCCTTCATATCCAACCGAACAATGAGAGGGTTCTTCCTGCCCCCTCCCTACCAGCCTGCACCTTGACTGCAGGAGCAAGGACGAAGTCAGCAGGTCTCTCCTTCTGCATTGCAGTACTAATACTGGACAGCAAACAAACTTGCACAGAAGATCTGGACGTGCTGTTCTGATTCAAAGGCTGAAATTTTACCAACGGGCTGATGCTGACATTTAGAAAGCAGCAAAGCCCAAGTGATACCTCTGAAATTACATCACACTAACACACAGCAAGTGAGAAAAAGATCTTGAGGACTGTATTTTCTGTGGGGATGACATCTATTGAATCTTAAGAGAGATCCAGCACCAGACCTGAATTTTCCAAAAAAACCCCATTTTACCTTTAAAAAAAAAAATTTATAAACATTTCATATTCTTAAAAAAAAATTAATAGAAATTTTATAAACATCTCTTGTTCTCAAAATAACAAATATTATTTTCCACTTTAATTTATTATTTTCCTATATATATTTTCAAAATATACTCTATCTCATCCAATAATAATAAAAAACATTATATCATCTAACCATTTAAATAACTATTAACAAAAAACCCTATAAAAATAAATTACTAAAAAGAAAACCTTCTAATTTTCTAAAATTCAAAATATTTTCTCCTCATTCTATATATCACAACAACAATTTTCAGTATCAATCTGGCTCCCCATGTGTGGGGCCACATCAGCCGTGATAATCAAACACAAGACCCCTCTCTCTTCACCCACGATGTATCTGCTCTGTTTTAAGTAACAATCACTTAATTCTTTACGGAATTTGGCAAATACCTGTCCATGTGACAGACTCTTCCGCCTCAGCTATGCCACAGCAGATTTGCAAAGTCCTTGAAACAGACAGGAAACAGCTGGGGCACTAAGTGAAACAGAGCAGCATCAGTCTGTTTCCTCTTTTCTAAAGTGTTGCTTATTATTAACGTACAGCTGACAAGATCTTAGGCAGGCAGTAATTTAGCTCTCTGTGATCACACTAACATTCCTCACTTAGGAATGACTTGGACAAATAGCATGTATAACGCTCCCCACAGCTCTCAACAAACCACTTTTTAATGGGTTTCCAAAGCCTGGATCCATTCTGTTGAGGGGCTATGTGCTTTATTGAAAGATAAATTACGTGGCAGCTTACACTACCAGTGTCTATTCAAGACCAATGGCAATCTCCTATTTTTTTTAACATCTTACATAGTTATTTTACAGGAAGCAGTGCTAGAACAGAAATATATATGATAAACATAATTCTACTTATCAACTATTTCATCCTACCATTAACATTTAAAATATGTTGAAGGCTAGCCTCCATCTAACATTGTGTGCTCTGATAAATTAAAACACTAATACTAACAAAACAAGCTATTATCTTAAAAGGGAAAAAGAAAAAGAGAAAAATGGAAGAACGAATCTGTGCCTGGTTAGGGTGCAGGTAACAGATTAATTTTTAAAGTTCAGCTTAATCTAGAGCTGCCTCACTAGCGCGATCAATAACATCAAACCACGAGCCGGCAGCACCATCGCTGGGCTCCTTTAGTGCAGAGCCGAGACAAAGAACAGCTCGGCGCACAACCCCACGCCCGGCAGAGCCCAGCGCCGCCGCAGCGCGCCCGGCCCGCCGCCC